>PNEN01000488.1:235431-399236 GCA_002933655.1 Cercospora berteroae | reverse complement strand
AGAAGAAGAAGAAGAAGAAGAAGAAGAAGAAGAAGAAGAAGTAGCAAAAAGCCGCCCAAGAAATCGGCTCCTCAATCGGCACATACCCAGCCTTCAGCGACACAATCCCAGCAATGCGAAACCCTCGCATCCCACTACAAACTCATCGTCCTCTTCAAACGTCGAGCACAAATCTTGCCTCCGAACACGCTCACGGGGACCACTGCAACATCTTCCCTTCGATGGCGTATACATAGCCGAAGACATGGGGGACTTGTCAACCTGATTTGAACAATTTCTCCTATTTGGTCGATCATTCGAAGGAAGATTTTGGAATTGGAACAGGATGAATTATGTCATGTTGCGAATTCTATTTTTCCTGATCATCAGGAGCCGGCGAAGGAGTTTGGTCTGGAGTGGAGGGTTTGGGGTGATCGGAGGGGATTTTCGGGTGGGGAGGCGGAGGGGGGCGGAGGAGAGGTTGGGGATGCAGGTTAGGGTTGAGACATTGGGGGAGTTGGCTGAGATTGTGAAGGAGGGGTGGAAGGAGGTCAGTGGTGGGTAGGATTGTGGATAAGGAGTAAAGTGTAGTTTCGGACCATCGTTGGCAAGGGATGAACAGTTGGACCATTGATTTTTTCGAGACCGGAATTAGAAAAGTATTGCTTTGCTCGCTACCTGCGCTCAAAGGCAATAGAGTCCTTCGTTATCAAGCGCCTTTCTCCTCTAGAGGTCTATAGAATGATGTCCAGCCTAGATGTGCAATGTCAGAATGGTGATGATAGTAAGAGCAGTTGTGGAGAGATTTACGAACGACACATGCTAGTCGCACCTCGGCAAGAAATTTATTCCCAAGTAACACTTTCGATGCGGTTAAGAAAGTCCAGGCCTATCGGGAAGAGCATTATCCCTGTCATTGTATGCATCTTGACTCGTTCAACAAGAAAGGGTCCGCCATGTCAACAGTGCAAGTTCCCGGCATCATGAAACTTTTAGAAAGGGGTTGCAATCCTTCATCTAGCTGAATTTTCCGATGGAGAGACTTATCGTCATTCCATAGAAGGTGCTGATTAGTTGCCCTTGTCCAATTCTGGTGCAAAAATTAGCCTGCTTGGTAAAATTTGAAAAACCATCCCCAAACCGAGCGTAAAAAGCACGCATTCGGTGGGATCAAGCCCATGGTGTTGAAACTTGATGCGTCCTCCTTGTTTTCCCCCTGTATCGGACACCAATGTCTTGACCTACCTCTGTCCAAAGCGATTTCAATGAAATGACCACGAAGCATCTTGATGTCAAGTCTCAAGGGAATGACCGATAGAGATGAACAGGCTTGCAATGCAGTTCAAGATATGTTATCTACAGAACAATCAACAATGCATCCAAAGCGAACTCCGCTACCTGCCCAAAGTACAACAAGGAAGAAGCTGCAATGTTGGGGAAAACGGCCCAGCATAGGGTCATCGTCCATCCACCCAATCTGTTTAGGTCTTGGTTCTATTCATCTTCCATCATCATCGTCCTTCGATGATCGTTCGCAGCCAGAGATTCCCGATCTTGCTTCTCGGGGAGAGAGCCGGTCATTCTCAGTAGCATCAATGTTAGAATGCTCTGCTTCTCTCCACGTCGTCAACATTATCCAAATCGAGTCAGTTGCCGTGTAGCGCCAACCTGTGCAAAAGTGCAGCAAATCTATCGTCATCAGTCGTTCCAGGAACACCACTCCGCTCTCGTGCACATGCTCTCTTGCCCAGCTCTACATCGCCCCATACTCCGTCGGCTCTTCCAATTGATACTGCCCGGTCTCTAAGCCCTCCAAAGCCTTCCGCCCCAAATCATTCAACACCGCCTTCCCGTCATTCTCCGTGACGTTTGTGAAATATCTTGGAGTCCATGTCTCGCCCTTCTGCTGCCTCTCCGCCGCCCGCTCCCGCTGCCTTTCCTCCAACGCCGTCTTCCTCTCAGTCGCGGTACCAAACTGCTTCTTCTCAATCGCCTCTGTAACCCCACCCCAGAACTTCCGACTTTCATTCGGCAACTGCAATTCCTGCGGCGGGCACTTCTTCAACACAGGCACCAGCGGCGTAACATCCATCAATAAGACGCGGTCCGACTCCTTCGTCTTCTTGAACTCCGTACTCCCAGGAGAGTACCACACCTTCTCCGTCCACACGCCCTCAATCCTCCCAACAATCTGTTCTTTGGGCACGTCCTTCAACTTCGTCACCGGATCGCTCTTTATATCCGCAGATCGATAAACAATCCCCTCAACCCGATTTTGCGCCTTGCCAAAATATCCTTCTTCATGATACTGCAAAAATGTCTTCAACCCCGTCTTGGCGCAACTGACAGTGCAAACGTCCGCGACACTAACGTACAACCCTGACGGGCCCCTCAAGAAACCCGTCAAATACGCCGCAGGATGCGTAAGTTGATATTCTTCCCCATCACGCTTTTTCAACTTGATGAAGATTCCCTGATTGAAATTCCCCGGTGTTACTTTAACGCTCGTGCCAGTAAATTTGGCAGACAATTGATCGTATCCCGAAGCTTCAATGCCCTTTTCTGGACAGTCGTAAACGAAAGCCGAGATGGGAGGGTGATGACTCGTCTGTTCTGTGATGTAATTGACCTTCACTGGCTTCTTGTCTCCTGTTGTCTTCTCTGCTTCTGCGGGATCTACTTCCCAAGTACACCGGAAGAACTCCCCCAGACTTGAATTGTATGGCTTGCAAGGCTTCCCCTTCACATATTTCAAATCTTTTGTGAACCAGAAACGCAGACAAGCCAGCATGCGTTCGAGAGGGTCATCACTGTCGCCAATCGCAGCGAATGTCTCAGGTCGATCGAGATAATGCCAATATTCGAGATTGGGGATCGGTTCGAGGAGTTGGGCGGGTAGGGAGAAACGAACGGCGGCGATGTCGGTTACGCCCAGGAAGCGGCGAAGGATACCGAGAAAGGTCTTGAGCTTTGAGGCATCGGAGACTTGTTGGCCATCGGCGACAACGGGGCCGTCGGTTTTGGAGACGGAGGTTGAGGAGGAAGCGGTGGGTGGGCGGGATGTGTTATTGCCGCTGCGGTCTTCGTCCAAGCTGGTTTTGGCGCTGACCATTTCGGGCGTTGTGGAGGTATTGGTGTTGGTGCCCGAGACGGGAGCGGAGGTAGTGGTGGTGTCTTCGGGGGCGCTGTCTTTGCCCGATTTTCGTGAAAGGAGGCCCATGTTGGGCGGTGTATGAGTTGAGACTTTTGACTAGTTTTGGTGGGGTTGGAGAGGAAGATGCAGTAGCGGGCGATGGGACGGGAAGGACCCTCGAATGTGGCAGCTCTGGCGCGAAGAGTGTGTTAGGAAGAGATAGGAGAACAGGACAAAGGACCAGCGTCTATCCTTTCCCAACGGCGTCTTTGGGGAAGATGTGCAGGTCGCAGAGTTGGCTGTGGTCGTTGGAGCACTGACCGACTGCGGCTCTGGCGTCGACGTCACTCGCTTGCAAGCGAGTCTCGTCTGCTCGTTTATCCTCTCCACAGTTGACAACAATGCCAGGAGTGACGATGGAGTACAGTCTGAACGAACACGTCGTGAATGTCTCCTGCCTATGTACGGCCGGGCAATACTCATCGACAACCAGCCACACAGGGTCTGCGTAGTGCTGACCGCCTGGCTTGTGACGGTGATGCGCCCGAGTTCGACAGCATCAGGGCGACGAGCGCTATCCGCGAATCAGTTGTTCACGCCTTCACTTCCAGCGCCACACTTGGCTGCGGGGCGCCACTTCGGTGCGCACGCGTCGTTCATGGGTGACCTTGTCGCGGAGGCAGTGTGCATGATCATCGCGGGGCGCCGCCAAGATCACCTATACCCGTGTGCTACTGTCTCTCACATGCACAACATGCACACTCGTCACGGCAACGTCCGTAGCGCAGCTGGGATCATGTCTTGCATATAGATACAGGGGAAGAGAGGCGCAAGTGGGTTGCCTTCAAGTACGGAAAGAACATACTCAACCGCTTCGTCAATCATCCCAAGCCCTCCACGGACCTACCGCAATCGCATTCGGCTGGTCCATATATAACTCAACCTGGAACGTCTCCTCGAGGTTCTCCGAGCTCACGTACATACGGTCAAGCACGAGCATGCAGCCTTGAGAGACCAACATTCGATCATTCGGTCCGAGATCAATCGCATCCGTTCTCACGGCGCCTCCCGACGTATCACTGTACTCCCCATTGTTGCTCTCGATCCGGACGAAGCGCGAAGGTTCTCGTCCATGCTCGACACTCAGTCTTATATGTGACCGGCTTCCCGAGCGACCGTGACCGGACGCCGGCGCTGCCTGTCGCGCAATAGCATAGAAGTTCACCAGACGATGCGGCACCATCGGCGCCGCGATCTTCGTCATGCCCTCTTTGAAAGCGGCCCCTTTGACCTCAAAGCGAATTCTGCCTGCACCTTCCCGAGGGAGCAGTTTGGCAAAGGTTTGCTCCGCAGAGTCGATGCGGAGGGTAAAGTCTCCAAGCTGTTGGGGGTCAAATGTACTGCAGATGGCTGTATATTTGCCCGGATCAAGCTCGTCAAGCTCTGCAATGCAACATCCCTGGCGGTACACTGTGCTATCGGCGATGATGTCCTTCTTTCGCATGTTGAAAACGCGCTCGCCCCCGCTATGGAGAAGACGCACATTGACATTGTATTTCGGGTTGCTTGCCTCGAGCAGTAAACTGATATTGGTCTTCTTGGGTACTGTGATGGTGTACTGCGGATTATCGCAATACGTCGGATTCTGCGTATTGCCACCGGCAGACTGCTGTGTCCACGAGCCATTGACGTGTGTGAGGTGCGCGTAGCGCGGTATTGCATGATTGAGCTCGACGGGAGAGTTGCTGAACGTGCATATTGTGAATGAGTGCTTGTTGGCTGGCAGGTCCTGTTCCAGAGGGACAATCGTATACGGCTTGCCAGGTTCGCAGTTCTCGAGCTTCAAGAGGGTCTGTGGACTGTCCACGTACCAGCCTTTCTGAATGTAGCGCTCTGATAACATGACCTTTCGACCTTGAGCAGAAAAGGCTGCCAGCGTGATGTAGCCACTGAGGTCGATGTAATGCCGGCCACTTTCGATGTCTTCGGCGGTGGCATCTTCAGGCACTGAATTTTGGAAATGTCGCCAGAGAAGGATCCACACATCCTTGCGTTGACTTGTGGTCACTGTAAACTGCGGATTGTGTTGTAGACTCGCAGTAGGTCCGCGAGACTTGCAGAAGCCATTGTCATCATGAGTCTTGGAGAAGTCCCATTCGAAATGCGCATCTTGCCGATACTTGAACAGACCGGGGTTCCAGTTCAGGTAGACGGACTCAAAATATTGCTGCACACTGTCTAGGTCCATCCAAAAGGTGCCAGGAGGTAGATCCTTCTCATTGAGCAGATCTCGAGGTGAATCATTGGACCCGGTCTCCTCATCAAGTGAGATGCGCGGCCCTTCTGGAGACATTTCTTGACTTCTTTCACTTCTGCGTGATCTCCCACGCCAGCTGGTCCCTTCCACCCATGGATTCTTGACTAGCATCAGGCGTTGCCCGCCCACTTCACGCAGGTCGAGAACAGCATAGTCATGCTCACTCGCAAGCCCCAGGGCTCGTTCAGTCTTGTCAGACATTTTGCCGGTGCCCATCGTGACGAGGACGTCGCCATACGAGAACGCATTGAGCATCCGCGACCATAGTCTGTCGAGCTCCAGATCATCCCCTTGCAAATGTATCTGCTCTGGTATCCATCCAGTGAGGATCCACAAGTCGGTCCCGCTATTGCTACCAGGAAAGTCGTAGCCACCTCGCACCTTCAAGTAAGCCTTTTCGATCAACGCTGGCCATAATAGTCCTGGATTGTTCCGGTCAATAACGTGAATGACACGGTTGGTCGAGCTCGTAGGAATGCGATCGTCAATGACAACTCGTCTTTGACATCCATTGAAGTTCATGCTCACGATGTATTTGCCATTCTTCGACATGATTGGTCCACCAGTTTCGAAGTTAAAAGGATGCATAACATTCTGAAGCATTCTTGGGTGTCCATTTTGGACACGAGCAACACCAGCGCAAAGCGAGGCAACGACAGAGCAATCGGTCGCTGCATCCTGCACCAGGTCAATGTTGCGAAAGAAGCCCATGGTAGGTCCGAGATTGCTCTTGTCGCCTTGAAACCAAGATGGAGGAGGCAGTGCATCTTGTGGACGCTTCCAGCTGTCAAGGACATCTTCCTGGAATTCCGACAATGGTAATTCTGAAGCCTCGTCGCTTAGAGCAGCAGTCAGTAGCAGGCGAGAAAAGTGGAACATTCAAGGAGACATACAAGAACAGATCCTCACCGTCTGCCAGCTCGAACTCTTTCGGTGAGGGGTCACTACTCCATTCCGGAAACTTGACTCCGTTGAGGAAGCCAGCTTTGGTGACGATAATCTTTTCTCTTGTAGAGAGCTTGCGCGAGTTGAGTGGCACTGGCAATTGTCTCACCTTGGTTGCCACTGCTGCTTGAGTGCCAGCAGTCGTTCGCGGCGTCGGAGGCACCTCAACCTTGAGCCACGTAGGAGGCGACTTGACTCTTGAACGCCAATCCTCGTCATGCTTGATGCGTTCCGCCTCTCGCATATACTGCTCTGCCCGCGATCTACACGCAGCTCGTTCGGCAGGGTCTTGCACCAGCGAGAGCGCCTTCATCGAGGTCTCGGCTGCTTTTATGGCAATGTCCAATGCCTCGCTCCGGCTGCTTGCATGGCTCAGTTGGTCTTCCAGTCTCTCGGCGTCCCGTCGCAGCGTCACGAATTCCTCTGGCGCACTCATGCTGGCGGCCACCTCGCACCGCCTTTGCCACGGCTGAAAGGACCGCTGCTGAAGTTCAGTGCAGGCATCCAGGTGTTATCGTGATGCTAGATCTCCGAAAGTCGTCCGAGAGATTGCAGTACTTGTCGTTGAGCCTCGATGACTGTCAGCACGCTTCCGTGAGCAGCATCTCACCAATTGAGTTTGTCAGAGCATGGTATATGGCAAAGAGATTCGGATCCGAGAGCTGTGGTTGTAGTTGCAGTGTTGTGAGGCCCAAGTGGTTATCGCAGCGCGGACCGCGTGGAAGGAGAAATGACGTGCCACAGCGATCCCTGCTTGGTTTTTGGCCGGCAGCAGGACCGAAGTCGTCGCTTTCACAGGGCCGAGGTCTATCAAACGGCACACAGCATGCCTCGCGCAACAAAGTCGTGCTCTCTCGCACGCAACACCAACTACCGGGTTCGCCTACGACCTCTTTCAATATTGGCTGCATCGACCTGAGCGATTCTGACCACCGTTTCCCATGATCGGCAAGAGCACTTTCTAACACACCCGCTTCGGCTATCGCTATCGGTTGTCCCTCGGCGCTGCGATACGACAGATCTATTCTCCGGCAAAAGAGCATAGCACGACAAAGAGACGGCAACGTGCGCAGCGACAGCGACATAGACAATGGCACCAGCTCCCTCAAAACAAGAGCTGCCAGCATGGGGTCTCGCGCTGGCAGGCTCTGCCGGAGCTCTCGTAGCCAACAGCGTCGTCTACCCACTCGATCTCGTCAAGACCCGATTACAGACACAAGTCAAGCGAAACGCCAAAGACACTTATGTTGACGAGGAGGGACACGTCCACTATGATGGCACAATGCACGCGATCCGACACATTGTTGAGGAAGAAGGAGTATCAGGACTGTTCAATGGATTGGCAGGCAACCTGATCGGTGTCGTGAGCACAAATTTCGCATACTTCTACTGGTACAGCCTGGTGCGAGAAATGTACCATGCGCGGGTAGATTCCAAGGGCACCAGCACAGCAGTGGAACTGAGCCTGGGTGCTGTCGCAGGAGCTCTGGCGCAGTTGTTCACAATTCCGATTGCGGTGGTGACGACAAGACAGCAGACGCAGCGAAAAGGCGAGAGGAAAACTATCTGGGCGACTGCGAAGGAAGTTGTCGATCACGATGGTGTTGGTGGATTGTGGAGAGGTATCAAGGCCTCGATGGTCTTGGTCGTGAACCCGAGTATCACGTACGGTGCTTACGAGAGGTTACGAACATTGATGTTCCCTGGAAAGTCCAATTTGGCGCCTCATGAGGCTTTCCGTGAGTCAAACCTCATCCCTTTCAACGTCTGAGTTCATGTTGTGCTAACGAACGATGACCAGTTCTCGGCGCTCTCTCCAAGATGCTCGCCACTATCGCAACACAACCCCTCATCATCGCCAAAGTCGGTCTGCAGTCCAAGCCTCCGCCACAGCGCATGGGCAAGCCCTTCAAATCCTTCCAAGAAGTCATGAAGTTCACCGTCGAGCGAGATGGCATCCTCGGACTTTGGAAGGGTGTCGCTCCTCAGCTCATCAAAGGTTTCCTCGTGCAGGGTATCCTCATGATGACCAAGGAACGAGTCGAACTCCTTTTCGTGCTGTTGTTCAGAGCTGTGCGAAAGATGAGACAAGAGCAATTGGAGAAGCTTGCGAAAATCGCGGCGGAGAAGGTGGAGCAGGGCAAAGCTGTTGCTGCTGGCGCTGTGATGCAGGGCCAGGCCGTTGCTGGTGGAAGCACGGAGAAGGCCAAGGCTGTTGCGGCTGAGACTGCGGAGAAGGCCAAGGCGATCGCGACTGACGCTGCAGAGAAGGCGAAGTCTGCTGTCAAGTCTTGAGCGAGGCTTGAGCGTGCGGAGTATTTACGAGGTTCAGATTGACAGGAGATTGAGCCGGCACAAGAAGTGCGTGCCGAGCGAGCGCAGAGATGTGCACAGATGCAGGCCGATTGAGATCTTGGAAGGCACATTTGCGCGCGGCGTTTGGAAGGAGCATGCAACTGACAAAACTCCAGGATTGAACATTGTATTGGCATATGAATCTGAGACTTTGTGGTGGATAGGGCATTTCGTGACTGATCTTGTACAGCGAGAAATCAATGACCATGTGAAAGAACATTGCTCGCTCATGGAATCAATCGCCTGCTGTGTTCGAATTACCATAATGCTCTTCGCTTGCTAGGCCTGCAGAATATACAGATATGATGCCCTACCATGACCCATTGCTGCATGCTCTCATGTGTGGGTGGTCCATTCCTGCACTCCGTCCACCTGCTTCTGCCGAACGTTCACTCTTGGTATCTCCTCCACTTCATTCGTCTCCTCTTACTTCTTTCTTGGAACCTCAGCCTCCAGCGCTTTCACATATCCCTCTAGCCTCTGCACAGCCGATTGCAAAGCCTGGGCTCTTGTCAGTATGTCTTGCATGGTCGCACTCATCTCATCGTAGCCTCTCAAGGATGTCTCATGTGCGGTGAGAGGAAAACACTGACATAGATATCCTCCGTCAACAACTCATTTGACACCTTGTATTGGTCCACAACGTAGTAGTACAGCGCTCCGCCAGCTCCTACTGTTCCGAGAAGGAAGCCGAATAATCTGGTAAAGCAGAAAGCCATTCCATTAGCTCATGTACTCCAATGTTTACGGCAGACCACATGTGTGTTTCGCTCCCAGCTCTTTCTACAGCTCAAGGAGCTACTCAAGCATGTATAGTCCACGCGCATAGATATTTGAAGCTCTCCAGCTCTTTACGCGCGGCTGAAGCTCCATGAAGCTGTGCGTATACAGTTATCCGCGACCCAAAGCCTCTCCATGCACACTGTAGCATTCTAATGAAGAGAGATGCACTCACGATCCCCGGAAAGCTCCAATAGGTTTCTTCGGCGAGATGACCGCATCTGCGCGCAAAGTACGAGAGGTCTGAAACGAGCGGGTCTGAGCAATCGCGTTCGTGATCGGGCGACGGGTGAAAGCGCGCATGGCCGTTGAAGGTATTCTGGACGCCATGGTGAGAGGATCTGGGTATGGCGATCGGCAGAGCAGGAGGTGGACAGGCGTTGTTTGCTTGGACGGGATGGAGTTGTTGTTCGGAGGATGTGGTTGGTCGGGTCCGAGGTCCGGTCAGCTTCAAGGTGAGCTTGATTGTTGGCTGATGGGGTGAGATGTCTTCACTTTCACGTCACATTGCTTATAGGCACTTGAGCGGAGCAGGCGCAAGACAAGACTTTTGGAATCAGATGAACGGTGGACTATGGCATAGATATGTAGAAGTGGAACGGAATTGAAGCTTTTCACGGATTGTAATTCTTTTGACCAACTTGTGTTGGTCACTCGCACAAGTTCTATAGTACAAGAAGAGTGACGTTCGGTCTCGCCACAGTAACAAGTTATAACGCCTGTCGACCACAGACCACAGTCATCTTCGGAGACTTCGCGGTCACCGCTCCATGCTGCCCGTCGACGTGCTGCAGTATTCTACATCCAAGCACCACACTATAATGGTCGGAACTTCAGGTTCAGCGTGCCATTCTGATGAGCAGCGCGGGTCTGCTCAATTGGAACACTGGTGACCAGCTGAATAAGCTTCGCTGGATCGAGCCTCGTGCCAATGTAGGTGTGAACAGGCGGAATGATGGACAGCACATTCAAGACCGCGACTGGGAGAGGAGGTGGACCAATGGGCATAGGCGGGAGTCCTGGCGGCGGA
Source organism: Cercospora berteroae (assembly GCA_002933655.1). Classification (NCBI taxonomy): domain Eukaryota; kingdom Fungi; phylum Ascomycota; class Dothideomycetes; order Mycosphaerellales; family Mycosphaerellaceae; genus Cercospora; species Cercospora berteroae. The sequence goes on along the minus strand of PNEN01000488.1, from coordinate 388,697 downwards.
GCAGAGACTCCAGTTGGCACAGGAGGACCATTGACGGGGACGAAAGTCTTCGTGGCGAAACCTCCCTTGCCGGAACCGGTTGTCGTAGCTGCGAGGCGCACTCCAGGAGCGTTCTTGAGAGGTGATTCACCGCGCATGAATTTGCGATTTGGCCCATCATCGTCAGACTCGAGAGGGCGCTTAGGTGAAGCGACGTATGGACCGTTGGGACCGAGTAGAATCTCAGGTGCAGCACCGCCCATCCTTGGCGACGTTGGTCCTTCAATGCTCGGAGCTAACTGTCCTGCCATGATATGCTGGGCGGCAGCACCGGGCGGCAGCGACGAAACAGGCTTCGGCTGTGCCTGGCTCGGACTGATGATGATTTGTGCATTGATCGCGTCGAATGTTGGCAGTTCCAGGCGATGAGCAAAGCGAGCAATCTCAGGCTCTTCGGGGTATATCTCAGCCATGCGCTTCTCGATCTTGTGAATTTGTGCCCAATCTCCATACTTGCTCTCAAAGTCATGCATGTAGCCGATCAACGGGCGGCAGCTGTCCTGCTTCTGCTCGTGGGTAAGCTCTGTACTTCCCATAATTTTGGGAATTGTGGACTCGAACACAACTCGAGCGTTTGTGACATCTTGTGTGCTGATTAGATGTTTGATGTACTCGAGAATGAAAGCAGTGTCGGTGGGGAACAATCTCATGCCACGCTCGAAGATCTTGATAGCAGAAGGGTCCCTGTAGCATTGCCATTCCATCAAGGCGGCTGCGATGTACACCTCGCTTGAAAGCGGTCCGCCTGGCCGTGCCTCACTGAAGATTGCTCTAGAACCTTTGACATACGGCTTTGGTTTTTCGTCATTCTTTTTTGGTGCCCGTCCTTGGCCTTGCACACGACGGAAAGCCCGCATCTTTGCCACCCAAACGTATGATATCATGCGCTTGAACATGTCGAGGTACGCCGCGGATGCTTGTTTTACTGCATCGATCTGGGCTTTCTTCTGCTCTGTGCGGGTGAGAGGTTTCTCAGCTGGTATATCGTCGTCGTCATCCTCCTGTGCATTTTGGGGCTCTTCTTCCGGCGGCAGTGAGTTGAAGTGCGCTTCAATTTGAGCGAGAGCAACTTTGTCTTTGTCCATTGCCTTGTTACGAAGCGCGTAAAGCGCGGCATGTACATCAGCGAACGGCTTGTCGAGTTTGTCGCCGTTGCGGATGAGGACCTCCTCGGTGTTGCCAGGTTCCAGATCACTCTCGATGCGGTCTGCCTTCATCATGGCAAGCAGCACAGATTCGGGGTTCATCTGCATACCTTTCTCCAAAAATGCGTCGCCACGCGCGATGACATCGGCAATCCCCGTAGAGAAGCACCATGAGGCTGCCTCAAACCAGATCTGTGGATAAAAGCATAGAAAGATCGTCGCTTGATCGTAGGCGTAGATGACTCGCTTCCGCCACTCCTCATCCTCTGAGCCTTTGTAAACCAGCGGATCTTCGTCGCGTTCCCATGCAATCCATGACCGCCATTTTTCTACTTGCTCCCCAAACTCGTCTTCCCCAGCGCAGCCGTAGATGGGTGGCAGCCGCGGCAAGGATGTCCGATCGAGTCCTGAAATTTTCTGTTCGAGCTGCATGCGCGCAGTTCGAGCTTGCATGTAGTGCGGACTCTGCTCTTGAACGTGTTTTCGGCCTGTTTGCTTGTGGATGCTCATCTCAAATGCTTCATATTCCTTCCACAACTTCACAAGCTCGGAATGAGGGACCTTTGTGGCTCGCTGATACGCCTTCCGGACCAAATCGACTTTCTGCAAATCCTGCCAACCTTGTCCGCCGAGCGTTCCTGGGCCATCCTTAACAAAGTCCACGTATTCTCGCCAGAGTTCACCTGCATCTGGATCTATTCCAATCGCGCCCAGGGTCGCTTCGAATGCCGCAAGATGCATGTTTCGATTCGCACCAGTCGAGTCTCCGACGAGAGGATGCTCTCTTCGGACGGTGTCAAGGTAAATTTTCCATAGTGCCACGTGATAGATTTGCTCCTTTGCGAGCGCAGTATTGACGACTACGCTCACATCATGCCGCCGGTCGAGATCACTCTCGAACTTGATCCAGTCCTGGTAGAGCTTGACCTACCACACGTCAGCTGCTGCGTTATTGAACACGCATAATCCCAGAATCTCCTGCGACCACTGCACCGGACTCCTCCGCGTCGCTTGTCTGCCGGAACAAGATGTTCGTCCAATAACCCCATACATCGCCGCCGCCATTATGATACACCACACTTTTGAACCCGCCCCAGATCACGCCTCCGCCGCGTCGCCAGCACGAACGAATATGAAAGGGGGAAATGGATACGTACCGCTGTCCGAAACACCTCAGAGAATCTCCGATACACAGTCCTGACATTGTCGTACTGTTCCTTCGCGGCATAGTGATTGATGAGCTCGTACCATGCACCGATGTCACCTTTAGGATCATCTTTGATACGGTCCTCGAGCTGCCCAACCTTGTCATGTGGAAGTCTTGCGGGAGGAGCCTGTATTGAAGGGAGGCTAGATTGCTGCGCGGGAGGCTGCGGGGTCGGCGCAATGCTCTGTTGAGTGGGTTGCTGTGTCGGCTGCGCAGAGGCCGCGGCAGACACTGTCTTACCCTCTTGACCTGACGGTGGAGCTGTCTGCTGCAATATGATTTCTGGGGCAACTGGAGTACTAGAAGATGCAGGGACTGGAACAGTGAACCCATTGAGACTTGAGCTTGCTTCAGCTGTGTCAACATGTGGTGCACTATTTAACGATACATCCTGCGCTTCAGACTGCGCGACCGCACCAAGACCAGAGTGAGCGCCTGTATTGCCGTTAACCTGCGATGGCGCCGGCGCGCTCGTGTCTGGTTCATCATCACTCTCTTCCACTATGAAGCCAGCGACTTTGGTTTGCGACTTCGGGGCTGTCGTTTCGGCTTGCGTGGGAGTTTGCGGCTTGGACTGTGCTGGCGTCGACTGCGCGCCGTCGTCGCCGTAGTTCATACTTGAAGGATCGTAGTCGTCGTCTTCGTCGTTCGCATCGGCCTGTGGGCCGCCGTGGTCGCCATAGCTGGCCGGGTCGTAGCTATCCTCGTGGTCTTCGACCGCGGCGGCATCGAAGGTCGGTGGCGCGGTCGGATCGTACTCGTCGGCCATTTCTAAGCGACACAATGCGCCTCGAGCGCAACGGGGTTGTTGAGGCGCAAGCGGTAGACAAAGGCTCTGCGCAGGTCCGTCTTACCAAGACTCGCAGAAAGGTCGCGCTGCGCCGCGCCTCTACGGAAAAGGGCAAGAAGAGTACTGAGAGGTGAGGGAGCGCGCACAGGCGGAAGAACGGTCGAACGAAGGTAAGCGCGGCGCGAGGTTGCGATGTGGGTGTTGTGATGATTGTTGGTTGGTTGGAGAAGTTGTTGATGCCTCGACAAGGAAGCAGCTGCCGCGGGAGCAGCCGGCGGCCGGAAGGCGCCAACCTCACTTCCGCTCTTGTTCAAACAGTTGGCTGCAGGAGCACATTCTATTGTCACATGCGAACAAGGCCCAAATCACGCACACATCACGCACGACCGTCTAGTCACTCCTTTTGAACGTCGACATCCAAGGAGAACTCTAGAGAAGCGCGCAGTATTCTGGAATTGATCGCGGCCTGCCTGCTCTCCTGAAATACACACAGAACGACCGCCAGACTCATTCTCGACTGTAAACACTTCCGACAGGCCCACATACACATATAAAATCAACATGTCTTCCTCAAGACGTACTACTACAACTATGCGCATACCGCCCTTCTTCCGGCGTCTCTTCAAATTTACGTCTATGGACTTCGAGACAGCAATTTGGGAAATGACGCATCTAATCATAGCCCCGAAAAAAGTGTTCCGAAACATCTACTACCACAAACAAACCAAGAACTCCTATCATCGAGCTGATCCGGCCTTTACCTACCTACTGAGTCTATTCCTGTTCCTGACTGGGTTGGCATGGGGCTTGGCATATGCCGATGGGTTCGGGAGGACTTTCCGTGTAGCCCTAGCCTTTGTGCTTGTCCACTTTCTCGGCACTAGTCTGGTCGTCAGTACTGCGATGTACTTCCTGGTGGGTCGTGTGTTGGGGAAGCGAAGACAGGGGCTTTTTGGTCCTTCGAGCGGCGGAGGCTTGGGTGCTGGAGACGAAGGCCTGGAATTTGGATATTGCTTCGACGTACGTCTGCAGCTAAGCAAACTTCTTGGCCAGATGCTTACAACTTGCAGGTCTCCATTCGGGCGTACTTGCCAATCTGGACCTTCCTTTACGTTCTTCAATTCCTGCTCATGCCTCTCATCGCCCAGGATTATTGGGTGTCAAATCTATTTGGAAACACAATGTACCTCATGGCGTTGAGCTACTACTTTGTCATCACGTTCTTGGGCTATAATGGTGAGATTCGTTGACGCAGTGCCACACGCAGTGATGCTAACATGCGCTCGCAGCGTTACCATTTCTAAGCCGCACCGAAGTTCTGCTTGCGCCAATCCCGGTCCTTGTGGTCCTCTGGCTCATCAGTCTTTTCACATTCGATTGTGCGACGAACTTAGCACCCGTATTATGGTGTGGTGTTAACCTGAGAAAGCCTGTATAAGACATTTGCCATGGGTTGGAGGGGGGACCTGACTGCAAACAACCACCGATGATTGTCCATTGTTCAGCGAGGTCTGAGCCGGACTCATGCCCGCCTGGAGTGCCGGAATTCTTTTTGCCCAAGAGTTTCGATCTTTACAGCGGCACGCAGTGCCTTTCTATCTTCGCCCAGAATGTAATCTTGACAATTATCCGGAATCGAGGCACATGAGCACCAACCGAGCTCGCCTCCGGTCCGCATAATGTTCGTCTGATAGCTGGAAATCTTCAGGATGGTCGGCACCTGATCGCTAGACACAAGCATTTCTACCTGCTTCGCTTGACAGGGATCCGACATACAGCTGTCAAGAGCTTCAAGCTTCGTCACGTCTGTGGCTCGCTTCGGGACCTGGTCGTGGACACTGGCAACTGTCGACTTCTGTCATCGGGTGCCGAAGACAACCAGTGTACATGCGCGCGAGAGTGGATGCTCTACGAGCAGGCGCAGGGCTTGCCCACCTTTTAGGTGACGCCATCTGCATCCAATGGATCTCAGTAGCCCACACCCACACACTTTATGAAGATGGCGACTTTGCCGCATCATAGGCGCTGATCCTGCGACATTATCCCACTTCTGGCTTGCGTCTGCCTGAGGCCTCAGCACAGCGCGCCAAGCCCGGTTGTCCTGGTCTCTCCTGCATCCTCCTCTTGTCACCGCTGTTGACCACCTCACTTGTTCCTCCCCACGTCGCTTCAGAGGCGGTTCTTCGACGCTCTCGAAAATTCGCACTCATCTGACGTGCAGCTGACAGCGCGAAATACTGTTCACAGCTATCCGCCCAGCGCCAGGTTGCACACCGCCCCCAAGAGCAATCCCTGCCATCCTTCATATAAGCGACATCCTCTTGCATACGACGCATGTCTTCCAAGACCAAGACGTCTGGTACGGAGCCCACTTTCTCGAGACAAGTCCGACTCCTTCCGAACATGGATCGTTGTAGCAACTACGAGCCTTGTCGACGTGATCATGCGAGCCGCTCCTCTCGACAGCATCAAAAAACCTGCATGGAGGAATTTGACATGTGAATACCACTGCTCGGTTCCCGAGCGAGGAAGCAAGCTACGAGAACCACAGCCAGCTCAGTCGAGCCGGTCTGATGCTGGACAGAGCCAGTTGGGTAGCAGCGCTCTACACAACGTTGGAAGCGGCATCAGCTATGCTACTCGCCAGAACAGCCTCTCCATCTTCGCGTACGATCCTGAGGCTGATCGCACGTAATGCTTTAGCACAGAGCGATTGGTCCACTCCGTGGCAGGACTAGCAACACGGTATTCCCAGCATCCCGTTGTTGGCTATTGACGACGGCGACAACTGCGGATCGCACTCTTCGAAGCAAGTTTGCGCTCACGGAATAAATTGGAGAACATGAAGGGCCGCTATGCTGTGCGCCATGATCTCGACATCCCGAAGATGCTTGCCCGGACTCGATTTCCAGCTCTAAGCATCTTGCTGTTGCTGTTGTAGCCTGTCGAGAAGAGGCACCCCATACAGTCGGAACGACTCTTTCAGTCGCGAAAGGAAAATCAATGAAGTGAAAACTCCGCGGCCAGGCTCGTTGTAGTCGGTTCAGTCAAGCTGCAGCATGACCCAATTGACACCAGTTGATCTCCATGGCCTACCTTTCACATGCAACTGCATCAGTAGCTCGTGGCAAAGGTGCAGGGCTCTGGGACGAAATCCTGCTGCGACTCGGCCTAGTGCAGATCGGCTACACCTCAGATTTATGGCCGGTCGCTTATGCAAAGCTATCACCACTCCCACAACTCTAGAGCTTCTCACATTCCCGCGCGTGGATGAGGAGAAGCGGAGCTCATGATGCGAGGATGATGCCGAGGAGCAGATACCCACTGCTGCCAACTGTCTTGCAGCCTGCATGACGCAATTGATTTGGCTTGATCCCAACAATGGGCCAAGATCTTCTCCGCGATGTCGCAAGGATCTTCCGAGACCCATTGAGACGGAACATGAAGAAAGGTGGGAATATTAAAAGTATCAGTATTGCGAATTTGCGCTCATGAAGTCGAAAACTCCAATGCAAGGGACAACACACAAGACCCTGCAAGGTCGACGACGATCTGCAGACACCGATCTATCTTGGTAGAAAAGCGCGCTAAGATCTGGCTCTTCTGCATCCCATCTGCGATCTAATCGGGAGAGGCTCCGCAGTATCACACAATTCGATGGCTTGGTCGGAAGGGTCCCAAGCAACGTGCTTCGTGCCGCAACGCGCGTGGGCGAATGAGCGCCCCGCGACGCGCTCATCGCGTCGTCACATGTAGCTGTTTGTACGACATCATCACTCTACTGCGTGGTAACGCTACTCCATATCGAGTCGACATGGCCTTCTCTGTCTGCTCACACTGGCCGGAGCTGGATCGCTTGCACTTCGTCTACCTGCAGCTAGACCTGTCGTTGCACCGGCTCCGAGTCGAGCTTCCGGTTGTTCTTGTGGACCTGCGCTGATTATGCCATTGCTCAGACAACTTTCCGCGACCAGCTCCAGGATGCCACTAGCAAATTGTTAACGCAATCCACATGGAAGCGGGTCTAAGGAGTCCATGGTGACACTATGGGAGTCCTGCAGAAGGTATAAAACCTCTGCGAAGCCGCCTCAACTCCGCCTTCCATTCCCTCTACCCCAAATCGAGCATTGAACAGTCGAGCTCTTTCCTTAGCTCCTCAAATCGACTCACGCTTTCTTTCGTGAGTCAACAACCAGAATGTCGGATCTCAAGGCTACCGTGGCGGAAACGTCCAACGGCTTCCATGTTGAAGGTTACGAGAAGATCGAGTACGATTTTACGTTCATCGACAATGTTTTCGATCCAAGCAAGCCGGAACTTGCCAAGTGCTACGAGCGCTGGGGCAGGGCCCTGGCAGTCATGGACACCAACATTTTTAATGTCTATGGCGAGCAGGTGCAGAAATACTTTGACCACTACAACATTGAGCTTCAGGTCCACAAGACCATGATTGGCGAAAAGGCCAAGAGCATTGATACCTTTTTGAGCATTGTGGACTCTATGACCAAGTTCGGCATTTTCCGAAAGGTGAGACATCTGCTGTTATGGAATGGTAGCACTCTCGAGCTGACATCGACTATAGGAGCCGGTTCTCGTCATCGGAGGTGGCCTGGTAACTGATGTTGCTGGTTTCGCTTGCGCCGCTTACCGCAGAAACACGAACTTCATTCGCATTCCCACAACAGTCATCGGCTTGATCGACGCGTCCGTGTCGATCAAAGTGGCCGTGAACTACGGCAATTACAAAAACCGATTGGGAGCATACCACGCACCAATCCACACCTTCCTCGATTTCACTTTCCTCCGCACTTTGCCAGAAGCACAGATCCGCAATGGATTTGCTGAGCTGATCAAGATCTCTTCTTGTGCACACCTGCCAACATTTGACTTGCTTGACAAGTATGCCGAGCAGATCATCAAGACTGGATTCGGTCGCTCTGATGATACCACCGAGGAGGTCACCAAGGCTTGTGACGAGATCAACAGAGCTGGCATCCACGAGATGCTGAAGCTCGAGACTCCAAATCTGCACGAAATCGGCCTCGACCGTGTGATTGCTTATGGTCACACGTACGTACAATATCCGGATTATGATTACGAGCCTCGGTCACTGACATTTCTCCAGCTGGTCACCACTTCACGAGTTGGTTCCCGATGTTCCCCTTCGCCACGGCCACGCCATCTCCATCGACATGGCATACTCTGCCACCCTTGCCCACATGCGTGGCAATCTGCCAGACAGCGACTACAAGCGTCTCCTCGACTTGTTCTCCCGCACTGGCCTGTCCATGGACCACGAGGACTTCACCGAGGAGGTCCTTGAGAAGGCTACCGCTGCTATCCTGAAGACTCGTGACGGCAAGCTGCGAGCTGCCATCCCAAGCCCACTTGGTAGCTGCGTCTTCTTGAACGACGTTGAGAAAGAGGAGATGAACAAGGCGCTTCGCAAGCACAAGGAAATTTGCAAGTCATACCCACGTAATGGACTGGGTATCGAGGCCTTTGTCGACAGCAGTGACACTGGCTACACTTTGAACAACAAGGCAGTCGATGCCACTACAGGCACCAATGGCCACGCAAATGGCTCTTCCGCTGGTCTCAAGAAGATCAACGTTATCAACGACGACACGAAGCAAGCTGCCACCAATGGCACAAACGGTCACACAAATGGCGCGAACAATGGCAATGGCGTCGCTGTCAATGGTGTCAAGGCTGCTAAGAAGGCAGCATCGGGACCGGAGGGTGTCGATGGCCTCCAGAATGGCGTGAACGGCCACGCCGTCAATGGAACGAGCTAAACAGTTTTCTATAGAAATAGAACATCATAGCTCAAGATGATGATTGCATAGAAACGTCTCGCAGAAGAGAGCTACGAACCATTCATGATACAATACCATTGTTCATCAGTATACTACCACGCCTGACTCTCTTGACATAATCGTTGACATTTTGGCGTATCAACATAGTGGGGCAAAACATCCCACTTTCAATATACATCACGCAACTTTGCAACTGACGCGTAGAGGCATTGGAATTGACATCTCCGAGCGAAATTCTCCGGTCGTGAACGTCATCCTGAGTCTTTCATGCAGCCACACTATGCCCTAGCCGCAAGCAACATCAGCTTGTGCATGCAGGGTCAGAGCTTCTTGCATAGACACAGCTTGGGGAGCTCGCGTCAAGCCGAACGAGCACTTCCAAAAGTCAAATCCTGCCCATTGGCATCCCAAGAACTCGCAAGGCAGGCACGGCTGAGGAAAGATCGTCTCAAGCAAGTCGCAGCTCCCACATTTTCGTCAGGATGGTGCTCAATGCCCAGTCGCCATGGAGCTACCACGCAGCACAGAACATCTCTTTGATTCTGCTCAGTCTGGTTTTCTTGCCACTGGACATCACAATTCTTGTCATCAGCTATGCCATCAGATTTCTCTCTGGCAGAGATGAGGTTTCGAAAAGAGGAACTCGGACTACTCAACAATCATCAAACAGCGATGAGACACGTCAGACAAGAAGCAAGAAAACAATTCTCGTCACAGGTGTGGGGATGACCAAAGGTCTTGTTCTCGCTCGAGCCTTCCACCAAGCCGGCCATACAGTCATCGGTGCTGACTTCGAGCCCGGATATGCATGTGGCAGATTCTCAGCTTCTCTGAACAAATTCCACACTCTCCGGAAACCTTCCTCCAAGTCATCCGGACCCTACGTTCAATCCCTACTCGACGTAATCTTGAAGGAAAAGGTCAACCTCTGGGTCAGCTGTTCGGGAGTAGCATCTGCAGTCGAAGATGGCGAAGCAAAAGAAATCGTCGAATCCAGAACGAAATGTAAAGCTGTCCAATTCGACGTCGCAACAACAACAATGCTCCACGAAAAAGACAAATTCATTGCAAGAACAGAAGAGTTAGGCCTCACAATCCCCGAAACAAAAACAATCACCAAAAGGTCCCAAGTCGAAGAAGCCTTACAAAATGCCCCCAAAGGAAGAAAATACATCATGAAAACCATCGGAATGGACGACAAAGCTCGCGGAGACATCATGACTCTTCTCCCCAAAGAAGGCGGCCACTCCGAAACAAGTAAATACCTCGACCGCTTACGAATTTCTCAACAAGAACCTTGGATCCTGCAACAATTCATCCAAGGCGAAGAATTTTGCACTCACGCGTTAGTGATCAATGGAAGAGTTCGAGCTTTTGTTGCATGTCCTTCTGCGGAGTTGTTGATGCATTATAGAGCTCTACCTTCGGATTCTGCACTTTCGAAAGCGATGTTGAGGTTCACCGAACGTTATGCTGCGGCTGGAGGGGAAGGGTTTACGGGGCATTTGTCTTTCGATTTCCTAGTGGGAGATACGAATGAGAAGGACGCGGAAAAGATTTTGTTGTATCCGATTGAATGTAACCCGAGAGCACATACGGCAGTTGGTTTGTTCAATCGAGCGGAGGATATGGTTCATGGCTATTTAGAGCTGCTTGATGGGGTTTCGAAGAAGGATGGACCGGAGTGGTTTGCGAGTCCGGTAAGGAATGATGCGTATTATTGGATTGGACATGACCTCGTCACGCTTGTGCTGGTTCCTTTGATGGAAGTTTTGAGCTTGCAGCTGGGGGTGCGAGAGATCATTCGGGATGTGGCGACTTTTGTTGTGCATCTATTGACGTGGAAGGATGGGACGTATGAGCTGTGGGATCCACTCCCGTGGTTCATGCTCTATCATGTCTATTGGCCGATGCAGTTCCTCAATTGCTTGAGAGAAGGCAGGACGTGGAGCAGGATCAATGTCAGCACGACCAAGATGTTCGAGTGCTGATCTGTTGGAGATGTGAAAACGTCACCACTATTTGGATACCAATCGGAGGCTGCATTTGCGTAGCTTGTTGTATGCCATGCAGCGATTCCTCGTTAGTATCCTCCACGAAAAGCTAAAGTGTTGCCCAAATGCTCTGAATTCAGGTTATTGGCCCGGTATCGAAGTCTTGTTGAGTGCATTGCAGCAGCTAGACGGAGAAGAGATGATTCGGATAGTCCATCATATATCCCAACATTCGTGCATCCATCAGGTAGCGGCGTCCAGCCCTGTCAAAAGAGTTACGCCTCGTATCATCATATTATGCTCGTGATTAGCATTATGTTTATCATTATATTTGGCACTCGGATTCGTCACCGCCTGATCTTAGCAAACTCTGTGTACCCATCACTGATCATCTGGTCCACGGCAGAATCAGGACTGATGCTCGCTCGAGGCGGCACATATCTCGTCCCGGGTAATACCACCTTTTCCGGGTCCATCTCATTCTTCCTCGTTGCAGGTCTTGTATCCAGCTCGCAATGTGTTCTATGAATTCCGAGACTAGCAGACGAGCCTTGCAACTGTCGTGCATGGTACATCAGCGAACCATTGCTATTCTGCACTCTTAATTCGTATAAGGATCGCTGCTCGATGCCCTGTTCCATGTCTTTGGGGGTAGTCGGTTCGCAAGATATCGGCCGGCGCACATTTGTTAAGAGTGCTTTGCCTGAAGCCTTGCTGTAGCATCGCTGTAGTAGTCCAGCAGTGGCGGGCATGCAGGCGCAAAGCACCCCGAGGTTCAGCTCGACGTTGCTCCAGATTGCGATGGGATTGTAGTACCATGTCATGTTCGTGGCGTTGCCCCATTCGACAAGTGTGCGAAGTCGAAGAATCGAACAGATGGTGACGAAGCCTCCGAGAGCAAAAGTCAACACTACCGCGATCTTCTTGCGGGTGGGTATGCCAAGGGTGATAAGGCGTGGGAGCGGTAGAACGATGCATAAGACATCGAATCCAATCGTGAAGCCGGCGTTCGACCAGATCAGAGCGTTTTGATCGATGCAATACCCTCTGTAACCGTGATTAGCATTCTCCGGAAGGTGTGCGCTCTTTGGTCACATACTCATGAAGTCCATCCCATTTGAGCCAGAAGTAATCCATGGGCTGGCATCCAAGTCCAAGAGTTGCTATCGCAACGACTGTAAAGGTTGCCAGGACTGCCATAAACGCTGTGCATGTTTTGCGAAACCATCCAAACTCCGCTGGCCACATTCGCAGGTAGAGAAGTAGAATAGAGATCTTGATCGTATTTACCTCGAGGACGTAGAGCCATTCAGAAATGTAGAAGAATTTCAGAATCTTGCTGATTTGGTAATTCGGGTGCCGTAACATCCAGATATCCTGCCCGAGTCCCTCGTCGACCATGATGTGTAGCAGTCCGTTCACCGGTACAAGGATAAGCCAGCCCAAAATTATCGTCCAGTCGTCCCAACCGTAGCCAGTTCCGCCCAAAGCACGCATGCGGGATAGACATCGAGCGAGTGTTCCAAATGTAGCGAGCGCGAACATGGCCCAGGATACGGATTTCGTGAGGGCGCCTTGATCCCGAATCGGTTCTTTGCAAGTGATGGCCAGGTAATTTCTTGTTTGCAGGCCGTGGACAACAGTGCAATTTCGCGCTAGGCACTCTCCCGCAGCATCAGCGTAGGCCTCGCTGGCACACAGACAACTCCGATCTGTCGAACTTTTGCATCCCGAGACCGGCAGTGCCTTTGCCAGACAGGAGTGCTGCCACATGTTAGCAAAGTCGTATAGCATCGTATGGTCTGCCCTACTGCACATGTCGAAAGTGTCGGTAAGGGTGGATATGCTACACTCTCACGTTTCGCGAGCTCGAAATCCTGTGTGTCGGCACCAACAGTCGTGAACAGTAAGGCATTTACAACGGCGACATATCTCAGCAGCATGATCGCTGAAAAGTGCAACAAAGCGGTCCAGATTGTATTAGAAGACAGGCAAACTAGAGGAAATGCACTAACGGCAGATCATGCACCTTTTGTCGCCGACCAACGTTTCCGTAACAGTATTTCCTGCCTCACCGTGAAGCTCAAGGGTAAGACGGGTAGAACGACGGCTTCCGAGTTGAACAGAAGGCTGTACTGAGCGATCATTCCCAGCACTCTGGTAAGACCGCCATTTCCCTTTCTGTGCACTTACGACTCGGAAGATCCCAGAGGAGGAGGTTGACAATGGTTCTCATGCCTACGCCCTGTCACTCGGGACCAGTTGCCTGCTTCCGGGAGCAGTTCTTCATCAGCAGGAAGCGTGGATGCCGCTGACAATCAAGCGGGTCGGAGACACGCGTGGGGAGGATGCGGTAGAATGCGCCATGAACCAAGTGATCAGATCTGCATTGTCTTGATTCAGGTGTCTCGGTGCGGTGGTACCGGGCTGGCCAGCAGGGCGAGGCTAGCACAATTGTGCCTGGCGGGTATGCAGTTTGCCCTTCCGCGTACGAGGCTGGACATTCGTAGAAGAAGGGTGTCGAGATGTCGTGCGATGTATCTTCACGGGGAGCAAAGCGCAGCCTCAATGTGGAAATTCGTTGGAAACGCTACCATGTGTGGTCGAGAATAGAGATGTCGAAGATGGTGTTGTGTTGATGGAAGGGGCAGAGAAGAGATGGTCTCCGAATGGCAGGCGATGTCGTCGGATTTACAGTTACTCCGGATGCCGAAATGAGTCCGTTGCCCATTTCCCTCTCTGCTTTCTGGACCTCATCAATTAGAAGTAACTGGAATGACTGGAACATGTACGCGGTTTGCTCTTGTCGACGAATCAGGGATCTCGCTCCATTGCAACCCTCAAGTCCTTGTTCTGCTCCAGCACGCTCATCTCCACTTGGAGCAGGCTTGCATCACAGACGCGTTCTCAACGCGACACCGTTCTCCAGACCCCGAGCCCTCGCCTAGCCGTTGCGTCTCCGAACACTGGCATCGCTTGCTGAAATGGGACATTGCAACTCGGCGGGCTGTTCTATTTCCGACCCGATACTCATCCACCAGAAGTTGATGCTGTTGGGCTCATGACTTCTCCTGGATACGAGCTCTACGAGCCCAAGCTTGAACTGTCACTTGACTTCCGCGATCAACATCGCGATTCCCATCTCTTTGCCACAAAAGATCACATGCCGTAGTGCTATCTGCACCTGCACAATGCTGCTGGTGGATCAAAGTTCAGAGCTTGTTGACAAGTGGCAGGCAGCACGTGGTCCGCGGTTCATGGTTCCATGGGACTGAGACTACATCTTGTAAATGTGCTCTTCATTTTTGCACAATTTCTCCGACCACAGTCCAACCTCTTCTTCGCTCGACACGAGACATGGCAACAAGACGAGACTAATGATGTGAAGCATGACACGAGCACGAAAGTCACATCGACTCGGCACGTGTCGCGAAACTGAAGTCCATGATTGATCTATCTACACAAGGTTCGCCCTTGCAACGACCCCTTCAGCCGCAGACGATATCCATCCAAGCCCTCTCTCAGCGGGAATTCTGAACATGCCGACGACGTAGCCGCCAAGAGCTGGTTGTGCGTCGGCGCAGTGGTCGGAGGTTCTGTCGTCGGATGAGTGGAGAGTCTTCGATCATGACATGCTCGTGATGCATCGTCCGCCGAGGATGGTTGCTTCATCGAGGTGGTGAGCTGTGCTCTCGTGGTCGAAAGAGCTAGTCGGAACTCCGGGAGGTTGCCATCGATGGATGAAAGATATCGGTCACGTCAGCCCACATTTAAGGGACTGGTAGGGGGCATTGTTGCTCAAGGGCTGTAGGCTCTCATCACCGGCCGGAGGCGAGCCTCTGGCCTCAGAAAAACACGGACCAGCCGTCCATCATCCGCTTTTCAACCTACCTGGCAAATGTTCTGAGTCCTGGACGGCAACCCCAAGTTCCGAGATGGAGGCAAGAGGTCGGTGAACCTGTCGACATGAGCCTCTCCTGGCCGCTGATGTGAAAGAGTGCGTCCCGCGAGCGTCAGGAAACTGAGACTTGTCGTGTGCGTCGGCTCGAAAAGACTCTGAGGCCAGAGAGCGAATATTGATCGGTGTAGAGGTCAGGAGGATGCATGAGGCTTGGAGGATCGCGGGGAGTGGGAAGGGAATAAGGAGCGGAAGAGAAAGGATGAGAGCAGCTTCGGCGCTCTTAAAGGAAGCGCACAGCATTGTTCACGCGGTCACAAGGAAGCCAGCAGCGGTGCTGGAGGTAAGGACTCTATCAGAACAGCAGTTGCTAACGTTTCAACCAGCAAGTCTCGCCTGTAAAGCGCAAGTCCATTCATTGGCTTGAGTGCAAGCACGAAGCAAAAGATCGGTTTCCGGGGCGCGATTGCAGTCCCTATACGGCGCTCTTTGTCGTCGCTGCACACCAAGCACAACAAGAAGGAACTCCCCAGCGTATATTCATGTGGAAGGGCTCGAGATGTGACGCAAGAAGGTCATCGAGCGCTTGGCCCTTACATGTACCTGACAACGCGAAGAGCATGGCCAACTCAGATGCGGGCTGGCGTGCGCTGTTCATGCACCACAAGACGACATGGATAGAGCAGTTACTTCTAATTCTGATGCACCAGAATTGCCTCGCCATCGCATTCAAGCAGAGTTTAATCACATTTCGTAGCCTGAAAGTATATCTGGCTCGCTGGATGCAATCATTCTCATCACACTCTCGGACGACTACTTCAAGGGCCATGCTCTCCTCCAGCACCATCGTCCGCAACAAAATCATACTTCGCCCTCGGACTCTGCGCAATGAAAAACACAAACTCTTCTTTCTCACTCCAATTCACCACACGATGGACACCTTCTGGTCCCACAGCCAAGAAACTACCCGGCTTCATCTCGAAATCCTGCTTCACGCCATCTTTGGTTCTCGTTTCGATTACTGCTTCGCCAGAAAGCGGCATGAAATAGTCCCAGACGTGCGTGTGTTTGTGGATGGGGACTTCGCCGCCGTTGGGAGCGAGTCTGATGACGGTGAACTTCACCTCTCCTGATGAGTGTATCAAGGTAGGGTGCCAACCTCCTGGCTTTGCGGAGACGCGAGGGACTGATAAGAGGGATGGAACAAAGTCGGGCTTGGTGGCGTTGGTGATGGGTCGCAATTGTTGGCGAGGAATCGGCCTGACTACATTGGATGCCGGCTTGATAAGCATTGAAGCCATAGCTCGGATCTGGAAGGCTCGTTGGTACTTCTGCATGATGAAGCCAGGTATTGGTAAAGTGGGCTTGGACTACTCTATGCTGGACATTGGCCTGTGAACGAGGAACTGAGGTCTTGTCTTTTCTCTGGACTGTCTGGGCAGTTACTGACTCTTTGACCAAGCTGTAAGAGTCATATCAGCGTATTATGCCTGCAGCTCATGGCAAAGAGCAGACAAGTCGCATCGATGAGCTTCCAAAGTGAGCTCTTACTGCTGGAGCTCGGAGTCGACCCTCGATGGCAAAAGTTGCGAACATATTGTGTCAGTCTCCACATTAAGTATGCCTTGCATGCTCCTTACTATAAAGCAGTACAATCCGCAAGTTCACCGTCCGTCTCTTCATCGACCATGTCACACGAACTCTGGGAACAACTACCTCCGCAACTGCGCCCATTACGAAAGGAACAAAGATGCAAGATTCAACTCCACTCCGACAATTCTCAGCTATCCTCCCTTCTCTTCAGCAAGCTCTCGCCTGAATTACGCGCCCTCGTCTATTCCTTCATTTTCCCCCACCAAACAGTCCACATCAACTACAAAGAATGTCTTCGTAAAGACCGCTGGACCCGTATTTAAAGAGTGCGCCGCAACTACACACCCAAGAAAAGATTGAAACACACTGTCCTCAAAGTGACATCTCACATCTGTCTATTTCCGTATGATTGGCAAAGACGGTATTCTCTGAGCAAGCAGCCCGCTGCAATTCCTAGAGAATTTCGTGAAAATGATGCGCATGCATCTTTGTTCGGATATTGCCCAGAAGAGATCAATGCGCATCACCTCCAGCATGTGCGGTGCACAATGGGAGCGAGGAACAGAGGGCGGTCCTGGGAGACAGGAGTCGCAGGCGAGAAAATCGATTTGAGCTTGTCGCAGGCCTGTCGAAGACTTTATCATGAGACATGATTTTTGCCTTTCGCCAACTTCATCTTCGAGTTCAGCCATTATTCGCTTGGTCTGCGCGAAGATTTCTTCAATAGGGTTTTGTATGAGCATCAAGCCAAGGCGATTCAGCGGTTGCATGTTCATGATCTGATGAAGCTGGCTGATTACGTTGATGCTGAAGGCCTTTATAGCTCTTTCCCGGGACTGAAGCATCTACGACTTTCATTCTTGAATGGACTTGGAGTGAAAGGCTGTGGGCGGGTTGGGAGGTATTGTACAAAGCAGGCAATCTGCAGAGTGTGGAAGCCATTGCCGGTCATGATGATGACAAGGAGCAGGATAAGAGGGCATTGAACAGAAGGAAGGCAATCGCAGCGGAGATGCTTCTGTTGAGGTAAGGAGCGCTGGCGGAGAAGGTACCTCATTGAGCCAGGAGCGGCAGATGCCATGACTCTCAGCAGGACAAATGTCTTTATTCGGCCTGCAACCAACCTCGATGTCTGGACGGTGCGAGAACGCTCCATTGCTATCTATTGAGCCTTTCTGGAACATGCTTTCGATATCTGGATACCAAATGAGACGGGAGAGATATCGTTGGAGCAAGTCGGCGAAACGACAATGTCTGACCTGCGGCGGACGGACAGTAACTTGAGACCCATTCACTGTTCACCAGCGGCCGCGATATATCCTCCTCATATGCACAATTGAACATCAAACAGATTTTGGAGAGCGACTTCCGCGATGGTCGTTGGTTCGCAGTCGCCCTGTCCGCTGGCAGACGCCAACCCAGGCAAGAAGCATGCAGCTCAGCTCATCGACAGAACTTGGGTTCCGGAAAAACCTTTCACTGGAAGTATGCGCATTTCCATGTATGTCCCATCCAACAGTCCACGGGCAGAAGCTCGCACAGGCGACGCCTCTTCATCAAACGCCAGACGGCAGCAGAGCAACCAGAATCGAGAAGTTGCCGACTCGACCGGCGAAAAGGAAACACCACAACTCCACAACGAGAAAGGTGTACCTTCATCTCGCGTTGCCTCTGCAGAAACACAAAAGCGCACAATTTCCGAGAGCAACCAGAAAGTTCCTGCACAAACCACTAGGGAGCTCGTCGACCTCACCGGTACCCATGCCACCACTACCCGCATTACCGAAGATGAATGGAGAAAGAGGATCGGACTGCCTCCAATCAAGAGAGTGAAGGTGGACTTGACCAAGGAGAGTGACAAGCACGACCCGCTTGGAGAATCCTGATGGCGATGCGATATTTCTGCCGGCTGGGCAATCTGATTGGACTTTGAGAGGGTTGATGAGCTGGACAAGAGATCATGGAGGGAAGAGCATGATGCAAGCTCTGTGTTCGTTGCATGCAAGCACCTGGCACTCAGTCATCCATTCACTTCTCTCTTGTGAGCATGATTGTACGGTCGTCGCATTTGAGTATTGTTTGGAGGAATTCGTAGCTTCTTTCGTGAAAGTCGCGGAGGTTTGAGTCTATCGTTCTGGGAAACATTGGGAGTGGAAATTATCGATGGAGGTTGGCGTAGAGTTGAAATGGATGAGAGGATAAATAATACCTGTAGGCGTAAGCAGCATCTCAAACAACCCCAACACAGACCCACTGTTCCTGCCACCTCGAACAAGGTTTCCTCAGAATAGCCAGGCATGCCTTCCGATTCGCCCGACATGCATACAGCTCTGTGACCTTGTACCTGCCTCAAACAAACACCCCAGAAGCAACGACAACATCTCTTGAACTTCAGTACCATCTGAACTTCTTTCTTGAAGCCGTCACCTCAATTCAATCCCAGATCTTCATCTCGAACGTACATCAAGCCTCACAATCATGAACCCCACCTCACCCCGCATCAACACCGAAATCTGGGGTGACGTCTTCGCAGCCAACAAGAATGTCGCCGCCTGGGCATTGAAGCCGAATACCAGACCTCTTACAGTCTCATCGGCTCCGTATACTAAGCCACCAAAAGACCACGTCGTGATCAAGGTGTTTGATGTGGCGATTAATCCTATCGACTGGATTCTGCAAGACGATGACATCTTCAAGTTGAAGTATCCCACAGTGTTTGGGAGTGATGCCGCGGGAGAAGTTGTTGAAGTCGGAGAGGGAGTTGATGATTTGAGATTGGGTCAGAGGCTAATTGCGTAAGTTGTGTTCCATTCCATTGATGAGATTCCGATGGTTTCACTACTCATTTGCCGACCAATGCTTCAAAGTCAACTCCCTTCCTTTACATCAACAATAACTCCAATCACAAAGTCAGAACTCACACTGACATCTGTAAACAACAGCCACTGCGCCCGCTCAGCCTCCAGCGATCTCCCCGTGGGCTCAACGGGCGCCTTCCAAAAGTTCGTCGTTGTTCAGCGTCAAGCACTCTGTCCACTCCCCAGCGACATCTTCTCCTCCGTAGGCGTTGTGCTTCCCCTTGGAATCTCCACCGCATCAGCCGGCCTCTACCAAAAAGACTTCCTCCAGCTGCCACTCCCATCCAAAGATCCCAAGCCCCTCGACCGCGTCCTCCTCATCTGGGGCGGAAGTTCCTCCGTCGGATCCTGCGCAATCCAGCTGGCAGTCGCATCTGGCGCAACAGTAATCACGACTTGTAGCCCGAAGAACTTCGACTATGTGAAGAAGTTGGGTGCGGCAGAAGCATTTGATTACCGAGCCAAGGATGTCGAGGATCAGGTTGTGAAGTGGTTGGAAGGGAAGACAGTTTTGGGAGCTTACCACGCTGTGGGCGCTGATAGGGCTGTGGAAGCTTGTGCCAGAATTGTGGATCGGAGTAAAGGAAAAGCGATTGTCGTCTCTGTGAGAGGCATTCCGGATGACGAGAAGATTCCGAAGAGTGTGAGGACGAGGCAAAGTGAGTTTTCTTTTACTTGCTTTTGAGCTCTTCGATCGAGACTAGTACTAACGATGGCATTCAAGTTTCCGCGTCTAACATCTTCACGAATGATGTCGGACCTTTCATCTGGAAGGACTTTTTGCCTGCGGCTCTCAAGTTGAAACAAATTGTTCCTGCCCCCGAACCTCAAATTGTGGGCGAAGAGCTTCGCTCCGTGCAGCTCGGTCTCGACACACAGAAGAGAGGCGTCAGCGCAAAGAAGGTCGTGGTATCATACATCTCGTGAAAGACCCTCATGAGGCAAAAAAGCATCGAACGATGTACGAAATAATGACATTAAAATCTCATATCTCTCATCCAAATCGTATCAATTCCTTTGCTTTTCTTTTTTCGTAACGCATCACAGCTTCGGCTCATCAGAAATCTCCCCACTCTCCAACTTCCTCTCAATATCCCTCGTCTTTCCATGCAACCCCAACGCATGCGTCAACCCAGCCTGCGACTTCAAAGTCTCAATCTGCCACCTCCCAAAACTATAATTCACCGGACTCTCCCCACCCTTAAAAACACACAAATCATACACAAGACCTCCCAACAGCGCTCCTGTAATCGTCGCGCCCCAGGGACCCCAAAGCCACCAATGTTGCCTTGCAGCAAAAATATCAGTCGAATACCCAACAGTAATAGCAGCCAACCGTGGCCCAAAATCTCGCGCAGGATTAAAACAGCCACCTGTGCTGAAAGCGAGCGCCATGGAGACGGTTGTTGACAAAAGCCCAATGATGAAAGCGTGCATACCCGCTCCAGGAGGAGAATTATGACTATCACCCAGCGCCATAATCGCACAACCAAAAACTGCCGTTCCTAACATTTCCGTGAAAAAAGCTGTAGAATTCGAAATCCAGTCTTTGGGTTGCGAGTAAAACGCTTTGCCTGTTGATTCTGCAATGAGAGCTCCATCCAGATGTATAATATCGTCTCTGTAGATTGCGAAAGCTAATAGCGCGCCTGTGAAAGCGCCGAGGAGTTGAACGAGGATGTACACTGGTACCCGACGTGCTGGGAATCCGCGGAAAATGGTGAGCATGATGGTGAGAGCGGGATTGAGGAAGGCACCGGAGCCGCCACCTGCGATGTAGATGGCGATCATGACTGCGAAGCCTGTGGTCCAGTATGCGGATTGCATGTCGCCGGTTGCATTCTCGGATGTGATGATGTTGAGATTTACGGAGACGGCGAGGAAGATGAAGACGGTTGTGCCGAGCCATTCGGCAAGGGGACGTTGGAGGTGTAGACGGACGAGGGCCCAGTAGTTGAAAGGACGACGGTCTTTGGGGTCGAGGTCGGCAGCTATGGCTTCGTTGGCAAGGACGCCGCGGTTTTCTCCTTTGGAGTCGATGTGAGATACGGTACGTTGTTGAATCCAGGGTTGATGGACTTCAGACCTGTGGTCGTCGTCGTCGTCGTCGTCGTCTTCATCGGTCGGCTGCTCTTTGATCTTTTCTAGTGTGCTTGTCTCTGGATCGACTATCACTTGCTCAGCAAGGCCACCTTCAAATTGGGCTTCAGACGTACAAGCATCAGGTCTCGGATCGCGAGGATCACGTTTCCCTTCTTTTGGACCACGCTTGTGTTCAGCGTGCTCCTGGCCTTGTCTCTCAGCTGCAGGAACTTGTGGTGCAGCTTCGGCCTCGCCCTTCTCCGGAGCCGGAATATTCTGTGGTTGCTGGCTCTGTTTGGGCCTCTTCGCACCCCATCTCACTTTATGAGGAAAGGTACCAGCGAGAGAAAAGCTCTCGTGTCGTGGCTTCTCGGTGTCCATCCACTAACGCATATCAGAAGACGTTCGCATAGGTCCGGTATCAGGATCGTTCCCAGCGTATACACTTACAGGATTAGCGGCAAAGTAGTCGTCGTCGTAGTACGTCCCATGTGGATCGTGTCTCTCGGATTGTTGAGTATTCGGGCCAGCCAGGCTATAAGCTACATCGTGACTGACTTGAGTCCCGCCCGTTCTGGTCGATCTCATAGTCGACGTGCGTCCTTGAGCCGGCGGCCGTGAATGTCGAGCTGACATCACCGTTGTCTGAGATGGAAGCAAGGGAGGATGAAAATGAGGAATGTGCAACTTACGGCTGCTCTGATTGTGGCTGTCACCTCTATATCAGTATGGCAGATGGAACGACGCACAGTGCGCCACTGTACTGTGCAGAAAACGGTGGAGTGGCGAAAGGTGATGCTGGTTTATGTCGAACAAGTGGGTCATTTGCAATGTTTTCGAATGATCCCAGCTAGGTAGCCAAACACTCTGTGCACGAGGTTGAGACATTATAGCTCCGCTTATGGCCCGTACGTGTGCTGAAGCCATGCTTTTTCGCTTCAATCGCGATGGAGAAGCCGTCGCCGCCGGTGTCGAATGCTGCTTCGTAGCTGTGAATGTGCAGGTACACGGCGAGCATAGTACATCGATCCATCGTAGCCATATCGGCCCGAAGATGTAGTGTGCCGGCATCCCGACAAGTTGCAGATAGCAAGCCACACTACAGGCTACAGGCCATCGCTCATGTCAACATATCGCGATCTGCAGAGGCTGTGTGTAGTCAGTGCTGTGATTGAGCACAGCGAGTGACAAAAGTATGACTGCACACGGTCCACAACGCGCACTACCGGTCCGCTCCGCCCGTACAGTCGATCGTGGTTCATTGCTTCACGGAAATATATGGGTTCCATGTCGTTTATTCTGCGGAGGCACATGACATGAGCTGAACGTTCGCAACAATCTTCTCGAGTCATGACCAAGACATCGACTAGAGGAAGGGTATTTGTCACTGGCTGAGCTGGACGACTGGTCGCCTTGCTGAGGAAGTTCATAGCTGGCTGGTCTTTCTGGTCCAGTATGGTGAGAACTCGTGCCTTGCGCGTTATGTCCAAGACCGGAGTCTTTTTGCAGGCACAGGCAAAGTTAAACATCGGCAAGTCGAAGCGGCCTGGGGACTTGTGCGGCTGCTGGGTGCCATTCGAGCCGGCAGTCTGCTCAATGTTTCAGTGTGAAAGTCCGAGCCAGCCACGGGCCCCAGCTGTCGGGTTATACCAGTGCGTCGAGACAACGAACGAGTAATCTGGCCCCATGGAATGAATGCTATGGCATTTCTCACGCCGTCAAGTGACCAGCGTACGCGTTGTGGTTCATGAACGCGGATTTTTGACCTCGCCCCGCCATCGTCGGTGTGCCAGCCTCTTCAGACATCGGCGGTCTTGCGATGAAAGAGGTTGAAAAAGCCTCCGCGTTTCTTCTTTGGCGCTGCGCTATCCATCTCGTTGAAAGGCCAACCATTCTTGGCTGCTTCCTTGTTGAGCCTAGACATCTCATCGAAGTCGACAGGCTGTGCCCATTTGTGAAGTGGGATCTCTCCCAGCTTTGTCGCGTCGGAAGCCTCAGAGTAGAACGTTGGCGTTGGCTTGTTCGCCCTCCGACGTGGGTAAGGCCTCGCGGTTGATGACAATTCCCATGGCAAATGACGGTGCGCAGGTTCTGCTGATCGCGAGGCGGAATTGAGCAGTGTCGCGGACTGCTTGCTTCGAGGCTCGGGCTGTGCGTGCAATGAAAGCTGGGACCTGGTGTTCGTTGCAGGCAAAGGTGGGGACTTTGGTCCTCCCGGAGCTGGAAGCCGCATTGCTGAGGTGACTGCCACTTTGGCGGTTGACTGTGTGGCCGTGGATATCTCGGTACTCCCACCCTTTGTCGCCTTTCTCTTTTTGCGCTCTCCGGACCGTACCATTGCTACTTGTCCCGGCTTCGAAGAATCGGCAATCACAACCCGGGCAAGAACAGGAGCTCGTGCTCTCGCTCGCTTCGACACCGACCTGTGCTTCGCTGGTGATCGGAGGTCCACGTTACTGACTTGCTGCGGTACGCGAGGCGATTTCGAACGCAACATTCTGTGATATAGCTCCCGTAGTGCGCGGCAGGTGTCGACCCGGGAGGCATCGGACAAGGCCGTCAATGATTGGTAGTCCAATGCCGTCTCCTTCTTGTCTCTCGCAAGAAAGGCGTTCATGACGGTGACGAGTCCGGTGTTGAGCTTGAGCAAGACCTCCGCTAGAGCCGTGTTCGCGACAACTGCGGCAGTTGTCAGAATGACAGCAGGCGGACGAGGACCGGAGACTTACCATCGCCGTGAGCGAAGTGCTCGCCGACAGCGGAAATGCTGCGCTGATACTCTCGCCCAATGTCCTCCGGCCCTCTCCTCAGGCTTGACACCAACTGCACCTCATCATTCCGGCCGGTCTTGTCCTGCTCCTTCGTCCGGCTCTTCTTGCTCCCACGCAGCTCACGGAACCTCTTGAACACGTCCCGCCCGCTCGTGAACGAGGAGATGATGGAGACGACGCAGCTGGAGACGCTCGTGTTGGCCATGTCGGACTCCTAGGTCGCTCCTGTCCATCCGTCAGTCAAAAGTGCTCCAGCGCGCGGAGAGCAGGATTTCCCCTCTCACATCGTGACTGCTCGCACATGTGCTACGCGACAGACCGACAAACAATGCATGCGTGTTTCAGCGATGCGCTGTCGTCCTGCTGTCGACCCACGGCCCCCGAGCAGGCAAGCGAGGCAACGAGATGCATAGATCAGGCAGACGGCCCGCAGGCCAGCCTTCGCATGGCATGCGAGGATATGATACGCGAAGCCTCGAACCTCTTCGAACTGCACGAAAATGCTCCGAGGCGCCTGGTCAGTCCAGTCACCAGTGAGCTGCTGCAGGTCCAGCGGACAGGAACGGAGCCTGCTGCAGGTGCTGTCCTGCTGCCCGAGTCCATTGGATGAGCGGTGCAGCTGTCGTGAACGCCTCCTCCGCAACGCCAACAGCTCACCAAAGAGGAGTAGCGTCGTTTTCTGCCGACGACGATCACGTGCAGGTCAAAATGCCTTGGTGGAGTCTGGACATGCTCTCCTCTTCTCCGACACGACCGAGTAAGCCACATCACAGCATCGCCGCCAGCGCACTTGCAAACAATCCTAGGTTGTATCCAAGCCAACATAGATGCTCCGGCGCTCTGCATACCACATCAGGCAGGGGAAGTGCCGAGCGTTGGCACTGAGATGAGAAACTACATGTCGATCACTGTGCTTCGACTCAAGCAACAGAGCAGAATCGCCGACTCGAACCGTACCTGATCTGCGATCATGTCCAAACCAGACCATCACTGCTGCAAAAGCAGTGCCCAAACGCGCAACCGCCCACTGAGAGCTGCCGGGAGGATCATGAAGCGCGCCCGCTCACATACAGCCACCCGTTCCCTCTAGCACTGCATCTTGTCGGAGATTTTGCTTCCGACGTTGTCTCGATTGCTCGGTGGTACGCTTGTGCAACGCGCCAACATGCGGGCCATCTTCGCCTGCCTGTCCTACGCCAGTCTCTTCTCATCAGTGGCTGCCAGCAAATACAAGTTGAAACCTCGCCACGATGCCAACCTAACAGCCGCCGCTGAGCTACCGCAGTGCGCGTTGGAGTGCGGCAGCAGAATTTCCATGGCATTCGATTGCCCGATCACAGAGCCGTGCTTCTGTGAAACGAGCGGACCGAAAATCGATGCCACGGTGGCATGCCTCAAGAAGTCGTGCGATATGAGAGGTTCTTTAGCCTCGCAAAGATTTCAAGCAGAGACATGTGGGTTCCCGTACCGCGACAAGTCGTGGAGGATCGCCTTGGTCTCTTACATTCTCTACGGCATCGCAATGGTATTCGTGGTTGCGAGATTTATCTCACGCTTTCCAAGGCTTTTGGGAGCTGGTTTCGGCGCCGACGACTGGACTGTCGGGCTGTGTGTGGCACCCATGACAGGCATGACCGTTGCGGCCTACTACGAATACCATTACGGATCTGGTCGAGATGTTTGGACAGTCCCCGTTGACAATTTGGAGCCATTTGCGCTGGTGAGTCTTCGCCATCGTTTCCTCTGAAAGCAGATCTGACTTCGGAAAAGTGGTTCTTCGTTGGTCAACCGCTGTACGTAATGGTCACCTACCTCTCGAAGCTCTCGCTGGTGTTCCTGTACCTTCGGATCTGGCGCGAGGAATCCATGAGCTCGTTCCGAATCACTTGCTGGATTGTGGCCACTAGCCTCATCATGTGCACCATTGGATGTGTCCTCGCATGCATCTTTCCGTGTCAGCCGATCAGCTATGCATGGCGACAGGTCTTACCAGGAGTTACTGGAAAGTGCTCGAATCGCACAGCTGCCGCCTTCGCTTTCTCGGGCATCAATATTGCGTACGATGTAATAGTCCTGCTCATCCCCATCCCACGCTTCATCGGGCTCAGCATTCCCTTGCACAAGAAAATTGGGTGAGCCATAACCTCTGTTTCTCAATCTCCTTTCGCTTTCACTGACAAATCTCTCCGCAGCGTCTGCTCCTGCTTCCTCGTCGGCTTTGCAGTAACAGCCTGCTCCATCATCCGCCTAACACACCTCGTCGCTCTCACCGACTCCAGAAACCCACCCTGGGATTTCGCCGAGCCTGGCTTCTGGTCTCTCATCGAAGTCTACACATGCATGATCTGCTGCTGCACTCCCGCCATGGCCGGTTTCCTCCACCGTCTCTACAAATACGGCTTCGAGGGCCGTTGGGAAAGCTTCAAGAGCTCCATGCTCTCCTCTCGTCGCTCCGACTCACAACTGGTCTGGCATCCCGAAGCCAGTGGCAACGATCCTCAACGCAACTGTCAAAGGGACGACGTCCTCGTCGACGAACGCGGCCATGTCGTCCTCGATGAGAATGGACGCGTCATTCGCCGGAGTCGGATTGGTCGTAATCCAACTCATCAATATTCTTCCAGCGAACGCGTCCCTGATGATATGCTTCACGTCGAGAAGGCACTATCGCACCACAGCCCTGAGAAAGCTCGCTTCGCGAGTCTTGATGGGACGACCTCGATGGATGAATATGAGAAGATTGATGACCGTGAGCGTCCACTGCAAGGTATTGCGAGAATTCCGAGTGATGCGAATATGATGGAGACTGTCTTGCAGCATCCTGGTGCTGGGCAGCCGATCATGAGAATGAGCAGTGAGGAGGAAGAACAAGTGCTGTTTGAGGCGAGGAGGAGTCAGATGCCCCAGGGGAGGGGACAATGAATGTGTCGATCATGACGGTTTCGTTTTGTATGAATGAATTGGATGGGGCTGTATGATGCGTGATACCAAATGCTGCGATACGTATGAGGTGTATGAAATCTAATGAAACTGAAGCCAACAACGAACGAATCTCGGAAATCGCGTGGGTGAAGTCGAAGTCGAGCAACATGTGAGCCAGGACTGAGCATTTATGTATGCATCAACAAACACGTTCCGCAACGATCGTCTTGGGCCATTTGGTCTATGCAGTAAGTCGTTTGCGAACGGGAAACGTTTGCAATGGAACAGGTTGAGACACAGGGTGACGAAGACATCTTGTCCGTCTTCCTTAGAACCTTTGAACTCTCCCGAGCAAAGAACCACAATGCGATTGTTTCGCCCTGCTGCTTTCTCTTTTTTGCTTGTGCACACGAAATTTGTCTCTCGTGGCTTACCTTACGTACCATGAGTGACCCATAGCTCTACGATTCGGTAGTCACATGGTTTGATATGATCCTACTGTCGAGCTTTTTCATCCATGGATGTATCGAATGTGAGTAGCTCTTTGAGTATCGTCAATGTGCCCAGATCTCCTGTTGAAGGGATTAAAACCTTCTGTTTCAGGATATCTGGTGCACGTTTGATGGGGTTAATATCACTCGTTCACGGATTTTATTCTGCTCGCAGACTGCTCTTATCTTCAAACTATCTTGAGCGCATTCGGCTTCATATACTGTCAATCAAAGCCACCGTCCAACGATCGTCCAGGCACATTGATTTAAGCAATAAGTCGTCAGGTATACTGTCGCTACTTCCATCGCTGGACAGGTCGGGCTGACACAGGTCGTAATGGGCCTTTGGTGGTGCGATACTGAGGACACCATTGTGGCTGGGCGATTGTTTTGCACCTTTCCCTCCTGTTTGTCGGCACTTACTCATGTCATTTCTGCAAGATGCATAAGCTGACTTTGGCTCCGTCAGCATTAATACACAACCGAACCACAACGCCGAATGAACGATCGCCCAGCCGCATCGGTCTATGCAATAAGTCGTCAGCTTCGCTGTCGCTTGCAGCATCCGCTCACGATCTCAAGAGGCAGAAGGCACAGTAGATCCACTGTGCCTCTCTTTCCGGGTTCGCGGTTCCTATAGTGGCTGGACAGTTGTTTTGCCCCTGTCGTGTTTCTTTTTACATAAATTTCTGGGACTACTTCTGCAAATTGAGAGAGCCCTGTACTTTCTCATGTCAGCATAGATATACAACTGAAGCGCAGCATCAAATGAATGATTATTCAGGTACATTGGTCTATGCAATAAGTCGTGGACAAATGGTCCATGCTTGCATCATCGGTGAACGATTTCCAACGGCAGAGGCCGCGCCCCGGCCTGGTTGGTTGAATATCGTCGCCAATCATTGTGGCTGGCCGATTGTTTTGCCGTTTTTGCTCTTCATTTGTTGTTGTCGTTTATATTACTCATATTGATTGCACGAGACCTGTGCTTTCCCCTACCAGCATAGACATATAACTGAAAAGCGGCACCAAATGAACGATCATCTAGGCACATTAGTCTCTGCAATAAGTCGCCGGCTTTGCTGCCGCTTGCATTTCCTCCGATCGATTCAAGACTCAGACGCAGCATCAAGCCCGTGGTCTTGCTTTAGTGCGAGACCTATGTTGGCTAGACGACCATTTTGCTACTTTTGCTCTTGCTTTTGCCCTTGCTCTTCCTGTCATACCCAAGAAATCGATCAGTCGTAGTCCAAGACCCCCATCCAACCAATATGAACAATCAAAACATGCTCTTGTACGAACCATCTTCCAGGCACTTTGGTTTATACAATAAGTCATCGCCAAATGGCCGATGCTTGCAGACAAAGCCGGTCAACTTCTTGCACAAGGCGAAACGTTCACCTGAACAGGAAGTACACCATGAACTCGTCGATGAGTCTGAGATGATTGTTTTGCATCAGCCTTCCTCACTTTTGTCGAATATTGTCGAATATTGAAGTACAAAAGCGACATAGAACACATTTTGTGTCTCTCCTAGTCTCGGTGATATTATATCTACAGCTGTAAACGTGCTTCTTCCAACGATCGTCTCTGGCACTTTGGTCTATGCAATAAGTCGTTCACAACCAGTAGACGCTTCTACGCAGCTCTGGGCGGGCTGTGGGACAAGGCGTAATCTTCACCTTCCCCACTCGCTTTTCGGGGTCACCCAAGTGTGTGAGAAGACTGTTTTGTTTTGTCTTGTGATTTTTTCCTCTTGCATTCTGCATTATTGCCATTCACATATGTGTGTATTTTTAATTGATGTTCAACATTGTGACGAAGTTACTAACTCGGACGCTGTACCTCAGATTATGAGTGGTGCTTCTCGGGCGATGCCTCAAGCACTTGATCAATGCAACACATCGCCGAGAGTTAACAGAAGCTGGCACCTGTGACCTTGGTAAGTTCGCAAGCGCTCAGTTTTCACATGCTAGCCTGCCAACTCCCCTAGCGTTTCACTCCTCCTGATCCCTGACAGTTCTGGCACTGTCTATCTATAACAATCCTTCCATTGCGAGCCGCCTTCGAGATCTGATACCCTTCGCCAAGTCAGAACATCACTGATCCGGATAATACCTCGCAGAAATAATATGCAGAACCTGTCCCACAGCCGCTGTTACACAAGACTGCACAGCAGCCCCAGGCCTGAGACTAAACTCGCTAGACCACAAAATCGCATCTGGTCCAGAATTTTCAATCCTCTTCCCGCCAATTTGAAAACAGCTATCCTTCGGAGCAACAAGATAATCGTCTGTAGCGGGAGGATCGGGTCCACCTCGTACATTCGTAACTAGTTCCATCGATCCTGCCCTCTGGCCGTTGTTATTGAAGCCCGCAGCACATTGTGTGACAGGTGCCCTCTTGTGCGCGGCACTAATCACCCACTCCCGTACTTGATTCCTTTTGACACAGAAGATGTCTGTAGTTTCGTCGCCAAACTGATTGAAATCGTTACGCTCGATGCATTTGGAGTCTGGAGGACAGTTGCCATCGACTTCTTGGGTGCACGCTTGATCGTTGCTTGCAGCGCAAATCACCGTGTAGGCTGTGTCAGAGCCGCTTTGACCGACACGATGGCAGAAGGCTGTGGGTGTTCGTCGTTAGTCGAAAGCCAATCATTGCGACACGGCTTGGATGGTCAAGACAAGAAGTGAAAGAAGTTCTCACACACCTGAGTCTAATCTCCAAGTTGCGTCCCGGAGTCGGTTGGTTATGCCACGGCACACATTGGTACTATAGACGCCAGCAGCCTTGCGCTTTCTAAGACCATCATGTAGCGTGGCGTCCGTTCCGTTGTTTGGGTCCATACCCTCATCTTCTGTGACAACAGCATCCGGAAGAAGGGCAATTGCCTGAGCTGAGAAGATGAGAGTGGAACTGGCGAGGAATAGCCTGAGAAAATACATTTTATTCAGGCTGGAGGTAATGAAAACTGACCTGACGACGAGCCTGATGTCCGCCAGTATTTCTGTCTTTATACGCCATCAAGAAGAAGATGAGCAATGGGAGTCCTGCCCATCGCGTCGCAAGCAATACGATGTCAGTGAGAGAGTAGGTCAGAATCTTGAAGTCAGTTTCTCGTAAGTCTTACTCTTGCAAAGCACGGCATATCGTCGTTCCGGAATTGTGTCTGTTGTCGTAGCATTAGTACATGTTCAGTCCGTACGAAGTGTACTGAGCGGAATTTCGGACGAACATCATCGCACTCTGTACGACACTTCGCATATCTGATTCTGAAACTTTATCAGCGGTGCACACGAATGCCCGTCTCTTATGCCGTCCTTTGCCTCTCATCCTTTGCGTCGAGAATGAGCACTACGGCTCAGCGATGTTTTCTGCCTCTTCACGTCGAGCATGCGTTGTGTTGCAAGAATGTGGTTTGTGAAACAGGATGACACTGTGTGGGAAGGTGTTTTGCGGTGGTCGCCGACGTCAATGCCCGATGGAGAAAGCCCTAGTTAGTGGCACCTGCACTTCACTGGAAGTTAAAGTTTGGCGCTAAGAACATAAATACTGAATACGGAAGTAGCTTGACCCAGTGATTTGGAAGGAGCCAAGGGACGTCAAGGACTCTGTCAAGTCAAGCTACACATACCTCTGAATTCCGTAGCTTTTCCGAACGATCGTCTCAGGCACATTGGTCTATGCAATCAGTCGTTTGCCGGCGGGAGACGCTCTCATCCCTTCATGGCACAGAGCTCCTTCGAAGGAGAAAAGTCACTTGAATCGGGCTCTTCACCTCGGAGTCAGGGTGTCTGGGACAATTGTTCTGCCCCTGTTTTGCCCCAATTCCAATGCAGCTTGTACACCGGTGAAGGCCCAGGCTTATGAGCTCAAGTAACAGGTCGCTTGCCTTGGAGCGAGCGACTGCTTCTTGAGCGACAGCAGTACTGCTCAAGCACGATTTCTACCGTCCGTGAATAGAGACTTCGCTCTGAAGCACATGGTCCTTGGCCGATTGTTTCTAACCCCTCTGTTCGGCTAGCTTTTGCTCTTGCCTGACCCTTTCCGCGAATTCCATATTTTTTTCCACAGACCATGCCCCTGAACATACACATTCGGCCATCCAAATCAACTTCGCAACGACTACCCCAGCCTCTGTAGCTCAAGCAATAAGTCGCCCGTATCAAGTTCGATGGCTAGCGCTTGCAGTCACATCGTCGACATGGCTCCGGCCCCTGCGACATGAATTCTGATGTCGATGCGCCGGCGTGCAACGGCGTTGCTTACTGAGGCTAGAAGGTTTGTTTTGGTCCTTAACGTAGCCTTTTGCCCACCCAGATCGCTCACCTCTCTGGGCCTTTTGCATGTCTCTAAGTACCATCAATATTACCAGCTCTTACATGCAGCTGTTCAATCATCCCTGGTAACGACTATCCCAGCCTCGTAGCTCAAGCAATAAGTCGCCAGCATCGGATACGATGGTCAGCGCTTGCAGACTCATCGACGATATGGCTCTGACTACAAAAACATAAACTCTGGTGTTGAAATGGGCTGGAATGTGGTCGTCCACTAAAGAGCCTGGGAAGTTTGTTTTGCTCCTCAACATAGCCTTTTGCCTTTCAAGACCGGCCTCCTTTCTTCGTCTTTTTGGACCAAACCACTGTCAACAGTGCCGGCTCTTATGTACCAACACTTACTGAGCCTTTCCAACGATCGTCCCAACCTCTTTAGCTCAAGCAATAAGTCGCCAGCATCCATTGCTAGTGCTCATCATTTGATCTGCGGCAGCCAGTTCGAGGACATGGCTTCCATTGTGCTCGATACGCTCGCAACATCTCACTTCTGAGCTAAGAAGTCTGAGTCGATCGTTTTGCGTCCGTCATTTGCTCCCACGGTTTTGCCATTCAGACTCACGCTCCAACCTTTTGCCTTCTTCCAATCGTCACTGTTGGCCCCAGCTGACATAAACACTTTGCTAGACACAGTTTGCAACGATCGTCCCAGCCTCCCTAGCTCAAGCAATAAGTCGCCAGCCTCAGCCTCGGTTCTTCAACCCGAGCAGCCAGCGCTTGCAAATCTGAAGGTAGGTGCGGCGTTCGAGCGACGTGGGTTGCCCATGTTGTGGGGTGCCACCCCATTTCGCGTGTTGTCGAGTCTGGAACGATTGTTTTTTGGCCTTCCCCTTCCTCATTTACTTTTGTTTCTTCTTTTCGATTCCTTCTTACCCTTGATCAATGTGCATTCGTTGTCTTTCTTTTTCATGACGCCAACAGAAGCACCAGTCTTCATATGACATTCCTCGAGCACGTCCCTTCAATGATCGTCTCAGCGTCCTTAGATCAAGCAATAAGTCGCCTTCCTCGAATCACCGAATCGAGCAGCAAGCGCTTGCAACCCCGATGATACGCCTCGGATTCCTACAACGCAACCTCTTGCGTTGGATGGTTTTCGACGGCTTTCTCGATCTGACAATGCTGAGATGATTGTTTTGCTTTTTGTCTCACCAGGTATGCCGTTCGGACATTGGAATCCCATCATTTAATCAACGAACTAGATTCGTGTCTTGGTAGCTGTATTGCCTTCATTGACCCATTGTTCAACTGGACGACCAAAAGAGAACATGGCGAAAAGGAAAGTGGGGAAGGGATGCACCACACTCATATCCATTTGTCTGATTATACAACAGTGCAGAAAGTGAAGTTACCAGGCAGCCGTCAGTAGTAATAATACAACTTCAACCAATCTTTCGCTCCAGCACCCAAAGCAAACAGGCCCAACGCCGAATGTCGTTCCATCCTTCATGATTCATCAGAGCAACGAACGCGCAATAATGATAGGTCACTTGTGTTTTCTTTACCTCCCTCCATCACCTCTCCTTCACCGGTTCACTCCTCACGTCCCACTATCTCCTCCTCGAACTCTTCCGGAGCCCTCTCATCAGCAACAGTCGCACTCCTCTCCATCTCGCCCTCCAATCGACTTCCATTGTTCGCTCTTTCCCTCTCCAACATTGCTTTCAACTCCTCGTTCTCCAGTCTTCCCTCTTCCAGTCTCTTCCTCGCCCCCTGACGATCCAACAACCTCGCCTCGCGCTCAGCCTTCAATCTCCTTTCCAGCTCCTTCAAGCGATGAACCCACCTAGTCTCATTCGGGGCAGGAGCGGCTGGCGGCGGAACTATGATCTGCTGACGTGTAGGAGAAGGCTGTTGATTCTCCTCGCTGTGTCGTGCCATGTATGACAGCTGTTCAACGGCCGAGGTGGAGTTGTGACGCAAGAGGTGGGAAAGTGCTTGACGAGCAGGACTTTTACCCACGCCGCTGATACTACCAGCGCTGGAGGCGGTACGGGAGTGGAGCGGCTCGCCGGAGAGGGCTTGGTTGTGTGCGTTGAGCATTTGCTGCGCCATGGCGCTTGGGTGTTGGCGGTGAAACTTCAGCTCCGTCTTAAGGAGCTTGAGCTCGGATTTGAGTCTGCTGATTTCCTCGCTGCTCTTTGCAGAGTAGGATTTGCCCCGTGCCGGCATTTCTGGACGCGAGGCAGCCTCCTGCGCCGCGATACGTTGTTGTTCCTCGAACTGTTGCTGAGCCTCAATCACAGCTCTTTCGAGGTGGTCCATACGGCGGGCTCGCAACTCCAAATTGTGCTCGAGGGTCTGGTAGTCTTTCCACAGATCTTTCTCGATTGTCCTGATGCGCTGTTTGAAGCCGCCGATGACCGCTTCGATGGTCTTGACAGCACTAATGACGTTCTTGTTGAACGCTGGCAGATTTTTGTGAATAGACTCAACAGACGGTACCTCGCCGTTGACCAGGCTGTGACGCTGAGCGAAATCCGCGCCGCATAATGTGGATAGCCGGTTCCACAAAGCCAGGAGAAGGTTATTCCGTTCATGCATTTGCTCGCGATATTTCTGTTCGAGCGCGGACATCTTGCGCTTGTCTTGGTTGTAGAGCGTCTCCAGCTCCAGCATCTTGGATTCTTGCTGCGCGATTGTACGCATGTGCGTTGCCTGTCCGCGAGAAGACTTCTCGAACGACTCCAAGTCATGCTTGCGCTGGTTACGTTCCTTCTCTAGCAGGTCTGACAGTCTTCTAGACTCCAGACTGGTGCTTTCAAGTAGACCGTCACGGTGACGAAGCAGTCTATCCTTGTCCGAGAGATCCATCTTCGCCTTGTCGAGCGTGTTGATTGTCGTCTCAAGCTCACGTTGCAGCTTTTCGATGTCACCCAGCAAGCTTTGACGTGTGCCCTCCGGATCTCCAAGAAGGCTCCTCAGGCTCTGCTCCAGCTGCTCGAGCTTCGACTTTTCGCTACTGAACTCGACTTCTTTCGCTGAGAGTGCTCTCCTAAGCCTGCGGATCTCATCCTTGGCCCTGGTGTTCTCAGCATTGAGATCATCAAGCACCTTCTGAACTTCTTCCTTAGATTTGTTCTCGAGGGTGTCGCGTTGTCGGCGTTCCTCCTCCATGCTTTCAGTTAGTTCGCGCAGTTTCTCCTGCTCGTCCTGAATGGTCGCATGCGCCGCATTGAGCGAGCCTTCCAACTCGCCAATCTTGATCTTGTCACCTTCTTGCTCTTCTCTGAGGAACGTGATCTCCGAGTGGAGGCTCTCCTCGGTGATCTCGAGCTTGCGGTTCTTTTGATCGAGCTCATTGCACTTTTGCTCCCATTTCGTGATTTCTTCTTCCGCCTCTGCGATTTGCTGCTCGAGGGTCTCGATCGTGCGCATGTTATGCGTCTTGACGTCGTCCAGGTCAATGACTCGCGCAGTGATGTCGCGCAATTCGGCTTGTAAGCCCTGGTACCCTTCTGTCGTGGTCTGCAACTTCGACTGTGTCTTTTCCAGCTTGTTGTACGTGTCTTCCAAGTTCTTCTCCAACTTCTCTCGCTCCTGGTCGAGCGCATTGATCTCTTCCAGAGCTTCCTCCTTAAGATTTGCGAGTTCCTGCTCTTTGTCTTCACCAAAGGCAAGCAACTCATCTCGCTCCTGCTGTAGATTTTTGATATCTTGCTGCTGTTCTTCGAGCTCCGTTTCCATCTGCTGGTAGTCGCTCTCCAACACTTGGATGTAGTTAAGATACTGATTGTATTTGCGGTCAAGCTCTTGATATTTGAGCCTCTGTTCTGCATTGGCATCCCGAAGTTCGCCCTCCTTTTTGTGCCAGTCGTCTCGTTCGGCTTCAGTCACCGCTGTGTGATCGCTCTGTCGAGACTGCGCTCTTTGGTGGGCGCGAGAAATGGACCGCTCGAATATGCTTTCGCCTGCCACTGATCTCCCATCGCCCTTCCGTTGCAGAAGCTTCAAGCTTTCGATTTCCTCTTGCAATCGCTCACGTTCGCGATTACGAGAGGTCAACATGCTTGTCTGTGCTCCAAGGCTGCGGCGCAGTTCGTCATTCTCATGCTTGAGCTGCTCGATGAGATCGTTCTGTCCACTTTCGACACCATTCACCATGTCTTCTTCGGCAGCTGACTCTGCCTCGTCAGCTGGTGGGGCACGACTGCGGCGCCGAGGAGTCTTGAGGTTGCGATCCACCATGCGACTGACCGAAGGAGAGGCTTTCTCCATTTGGAGCTTTGTGAGCTCGGCCCTCAGAGCACTGAGCTCATCCTCAGCTTGCTCTCGGCGACCAGTCTCCGCATTGAGTAGGTCCTGCCACATGTCTTCCATTTCTTTCATGCCATTCGCGTCTTGACCACGTTTACCGACCATTCCGCGCATGTGCTCTGCCATCTTGCGCTTCTCGAGCTCTTTGTCCATGATCTCCTCTCGCAGCGTCGTGACTTGCTCTTCCAGGCGATCATTTTGCTGGTGAAGATACAGAATCTCCTCGTGCATTTGCGCTTGCAGAGTTGGATTGTCATCCTCATCGTCTCGCACCGCGCTTTCGCGCTGTGATTGTGCTTCTGCCAGAGCTTCCTCCTGCTGTTTCATGCGCATTTCCATGTCACGCATCTTCTTGCGCATGCTCGCATTTTCCTTGCGCTCACTGGCAAGATCTGTCTGTAGCTGCACATTGGTCTCGACGAGTTCTCGTATGCCATCCTCGCTGCGATTTTGAAGCGCCTGGTCCAGGAAGTGAATTTTGAGTTTCAGATCAAAATTCTCTTTGGTGAGAGCATCGATTTTAGCATTCTGCTCTTTCAGCGTCAGCGTTCTACGCGGTCGCGCATTCAGACGGGCTTCGCCATAGCCTCCAGAAGATGCAGGTCGTCGATCGGGGGATAAGTCGCGTGTTTTGAGGCGGAAGTCGCGTGCTACGGTCTCGGGAACCTGGATTGATTTGACTCTGCGGATGACGGCTGTGTCGAGAGCGTTGTCGAGGTCTTCTGCATATTCCCGGTATCGTTTCTGCTCCGGCGACAAGGCGCGAGGGGTGCGAGGATCGTTGGCTGCGGCCAATTCTTCGGGCAGCATAGTGTTGTTTGTGGATGCAGTGTGCACTGTCGACATGGAAGGCATGCGATCCATCAGCGACAGGCGCGAGAGGGAGCTGCGATCCAGGTCGGAGGGGGTGTTACTGCCTCCATTGATATGGATTTGCGCATTCAGAGCCGCATGGTGGGCGGCGGCGCGTTGGGCTAGCGGGGAGTCGAGGAAGGTCGACTCGAGGGCGGGCGGGGAGAGGAGTTGGCTGCTTTCGAGCGACGGCGAGGCGTCTTCGGCGGCCATGATGAAGTGGAATCCGATGTTTCCCAGCGCATCGCCGGCGGACGATTGCAGTTGCGCAGCGGACGGTGGCAGCGGGCGACTCTGCGTGGTCTTCTACACCAGCGACAGAGCGCGCTTTCCAAACGACGTCGCGTGCACCTGCAGGAGCTCGTTAGCGCCATGCACCTGCACCCGTTGGCCTGCCTTACCATCGTGTCTGCCGTAACTTAAATCTGGGGTTGGTCTGTCGATCTTGCGTGCAATAGCAGTGTGTTCGACTTCTTCTTGCTTGATATTGTATGCAATGCTGTAGTGCGGTGTGCGAGACGAGGCCATCAGGACACGGACGCGACAAGCTTGACGGAGGCCCCCATGTCATCCTGCGTAAAGTCGCGGAATTGTTGGCAGCACGACACCCGACTTCACCTCCCTGCACCCGCATGTCGCATTGGGCTACGAGAATAAGGGAGGCGAGTTGACATCCTGTACGCACAACTCAATGCAGCAATCCAGCTCCTGAAGGGTAGGCTAGTCACTGTCTGCTACAGACCGGTCGTTCCCGCTTGAAAACCATTGGGAGGCGTGCATGAACAGGAAACGGCATGCACGATCGTGTTTATCCTCCGGACCATTCTTTCGTCAGACATGCATGTTTCCACGCAACACAGGATAGCAGTCAGTAATCTCAGTACTCCAAGCATGTTCAAAAATAGAAGCTTTTGTGATCAACTCTAAACATGCTGGGAACGGAGCGCGTGGAGCGAAATCGAGGCCCTGAACGGACAACACATGAACACCAGCCGTCTGCTTGTCTTTCAACTGTTGGCGACTGAATACTCCGTACTTGTCTCATGACCATGGAAAAAGACATGTCGTCTTTCACTTCCAAGAGTTGCGGCCTTGCCGTGTCCTGAATGGCAGCAAACGCATTGCCTTCGCACTCCGCCTCCAGCCTCAATCATCGTCCTTTTGCAGTGTACGCGCTGGTGACTGTAGATGTCCCGCAAAACCACTGCCGCGATCGATAATGTACAGTAAATGTACACAGCACTTCCTCATGAAGGTGTCCCCTCCGCTGTCGCGAGACTGTCGTTCGCTGACACATCCAAGTCGCTTCCTCGACTTGTCTTCCTCGTCCTGCAGAGTCTTCACATCATGGTGCGCCTGCACATCGTTTGCATCTCGCCATCTTGGATAAATCACCCCTCAATTTTCCATCAATCACTTCTGTCCTCCTTTCCCTTTCCCACTCTTCTTCGCTTCCTCTCTCGTCCCTGCCGCCTTCCCCTCTTTCTCCCCCTGCTGTCCAAACCCACTAATCAGATCCAACAAACTATCGTCCGACTCCTGCTGACTCAACTTCTCTTCACCCTCTAGCACCTAAAAGCAGTCCAAATTAGCATTCAATGTCCGACCACAACATGCATCTTCCCAATCCTCCATCAATACACCGGAGCAGAAATAGGCTATAGACTCACCTCCTCACCCCCATCACTCATACTTTCCGCATCGTATCCTCGCCCAAACCTCTGTCGGAATTTCCTTAAACGTCCAGCCTCATCTTCTTCTACGTTCAACAATTTTTGACTAGAAGGGTTCCACATGGCATTGTTCTTCGTATCTTTTGCGCTTCGGTATATGGGCGCCGGACTCGTTGTGCGGTGCAAGAATGTCGATCCATCGGAGAGTGTGACAAGTTGTGTGAAAGTGTAAGGTCGTTTCGGTCGGCGGAGGAGAGTCGCGTGTCGGACTTGTTGGTGATTGAGGCTACGGGAAGAAAATTCGCAGGCCGAGCAGAGCGGTCGGGTCGCGCGTGAGGAGAGCATGGCGGGTATTTTTTTCGGCGTGGAAATGTTATCACAGGAGATGGAAAGACAGCATTGGGAGATGGTTGCATACGGTGATGGATGCGGAGAGCGGGAGTGCCAAGAGTTCGAGGTCGAGAGCATGGGGGATCGTTGACTTCATCTGGAGCTCGGTTCGATGTTTCTTTCTTCTTCTCCCCTGCACACCTCCCACCGATCGATGACACGGATGAGTGTGGCTTCGCGCCGCTTCTATCGAGCCTTCTATGAATGGACACTACTCACTTCGCCCGCCGAAGTGGGTGCCGAACGAAGTTGCAGCCATGGCTTCCACTCGACCGCCGCGAAACACAAGACGTCACACATAAGAAGAGTGAGGCTCGGTGGCCAGCGAGAACATGGCAGGGAGGTTCTGCGCGCGCCCCACGATGAGAGACAGTGGTCACAACACTTCGACTCACCACGAGAGCGAACGAACAATGGAATACTGGATGCAGAGGAAAAGCTTCAGTTCGCATACGAGGCAGCAATTGGAAGACCTCCACCAAAAATGCGCGAACTTCAAAAGTATATCGAACGATGGAAAAATGCCCCGGTACATCAGGCCACGGACAAACCATTCAGTACGCTGCAACCTTGGGAAGAAGTTGTGAGATATCGCTCGGAAATGGGGATAATGATCGAGGTGCCAGTGCCGGACCAGGACCTTGAGCGGCTCAAAGGAGAATATAGATCTGGATTGGAAATACTGGTCCTGGCATTCGATTCAAGGATAGAAGTGCAACGGCTTTCAGCGCCCGTCAAAGTTCAGGGTCTGGAGGATGCGACGATTGTTTCTGTGCTCCTCTCGGGGACGTATCTTGCTGCTGCTCGGACATTTCATGAGATTCTGTCGTACAAAACAGATATCGGGGTACGCCCGGCCCGGCCTGCCAACCTTGACCAGCCGCTCAGACCGGAGCCGATGGAGTCTCGTTTCGAGAGCCCTGTTCTAAGAAAGGTTGGATGGAAACCAGATGCGTCGGACTTCACGGTCCAGACGCAATCTCAGAGACCATCGAGATTCTTGGTACCCGGCGGTTACGTAGTCAGACAGGCAGATGAGTCTCGTGCGAGAATTGAGTTGAGCATATCGGAGAGCAACTGGAATATTTTCTCCGCTAAAAGTAACGTCGAGGAGCTCGCCTCAGATAACCAAGTCAGCATAACCGTTGGCGAGCCAGAGCAGAGGCCGGTCACAGCACTATCGAATGACACAGCGATGGCACGGTCACTCTTCATATTGGGTGGCAAGACCGCGGTTATGACCGCAAAGGACAACTTTTGGAGTCGCTTTGGCCGCCGTGAGCGGGATGCACATGAGTCTGTGGTACAAGTGGGCCGGCCTTCTAAATCGCAGGCGATGCAATCAGACCCAGAACTCACTGGATCGGCAAGCCCCGAGCCACAGAAGCCAGAGCATGACATGAGTGCCTCCCCGGAGTCAACAAGACATTTCTTGGCGAGCCGCGAGTATGTGGTTCGGCCTCTTGTGCAAATGGAATTGAGCGTATCAGAGGCCGAGTACCAGACGTTCCTTGCCCGCCACAGCATTGAAAAGCTTGTTAAAAACGGCCGTGTCACTGTAAGTGTTAGCGAGCCAGAATTGAGACCGATCAAACCATCATCGCTTGAGACAGGATTGGCGCGCTCCTTTCTCATATGCGGTGACGATGCCGCGGTCAAGGACACAAGGAGCATCATCCTCAGTAGGATTGGACAACATAGAATCACTAGGGACTCCCAGCACCGTCAGGTGAGGCATGTCGCAGTGCCCGCAGAGGAGAACAATGACGAGGGAATGTTGGGGCCGGTAGAAAAGCCCTGGATACCTACTTCTCCTGGAATTATTGGCCGTCCTGCTGACGACCTCTTCTTCTGCGTCACCAAAATCATCGGTCCGCATTTCGGAATGTTGAAAGGGCTTCTCAACAGGGAAGTGGTGACTGGCAAAATTGGCAAGAACCTTGTGCGCGGGCAACTTGGCCCGAAGAATGAATTGCTACTCGTTGGGGAAATGTCATCAATCGAAGACTTCCAATCGAAGCTCCAGCAAAAGATCGCACACCTTTGTAAAACTCACAATTACGGACCGCATGAGCTCGAACGGTCAGTGAGTGCCGTTGCAGAGGTCATAGGCAAACGTCAACATGATCGAAGGTACGAGGTTTTTCTGCACGGATCGAACGCCGAGGAACTCTGGCGGATACTCACGAGAGAATACGTCGAAGGATACAGGCTTTACCAGACGACAGTTTTGCACGTTCAGAAAGCAGAAAACTCAATTATTTTCGCCGGCGCCCACGAAGCTTTGTCCGAAGCGATTAAATCTTTCGAACAGAGAGTCCAGTTTCTGTGCGAATTTCATGACTATCCACAGCACGAAGTAGTCAGAACACGCAGACCGGCACATCCCGCAGCACTTGAAGGGTTAGCGGAGAGGGTTCGCAGTACCTTGCGTACCTTGACGCATCCCGTCGTGCTGATAACTTCGGGCTCCCGCGATATGGTCCCGGTAGACGCGCGGGACATAGATCAGGAACGCGACGCATATCTTCTAGGGGCTCGTGGGGTGACGGTTTCCTCACTCGCTGCGGTCGCCATGGATCCACAGCCAGTCGTGAGCTTTAATCTTAAACTGCCTTCTCGCACCTGGGATGCAATTCGCTCTACCAAAGAGTTTGTTGTACATTCTTTGGCGTCAACTCCAAGAGGCGCGGCCATCGCTGAAACATTCACACGTCCTACTGAGCAACCTCATGCCGGGTTCCTCACTTTACGCGAAATGGGTGTACATGTACAACAAGTGGCTCGCGATAGACATCCCGGAAAGCTCACCGACAAAGTTGGCGCCGGCATCGAGGCCGCTTTCATCGCCGATGTACTGTTGGACAAGTGCATTGAGGTCGAAGATCACATCATTGTGGTGGGCAGGGTCCGCGACTGGTCGCATCTAGCAGGCAGTCAAAGTCGGCTGGCTCTGAGCTATGCAATGAGAGGCTTCCGCAATGGTGGAGCCCAGATTCAGCCCGATTACACGCGTGTTGACAAGAAAGAGGACGATGATTCAAATCGTGACTATCTTCCACGAGCAGAGGTCGCAGCTGCGGAAATTGAACTTGATGCTCTCAAGCTAGGCGAGGACATCGACTCTGGTGCAATTGCTTCGCAAAGCCGTGAGCATAAGGAAGAAACCAAGGTCGATGAGGAGTTAGCTGAAGATTCTGTCTACGCCGCCCTTACTAGAACAAGAGAACAGGTCAGACGCGAAGAAGCAGCTGATGTATGCGAGGCATTCAATGCTGAAGAGATCGAGCATGACGAGACTTCTCCTGATCCCCAACCTGACACCAAGGATGAAGGAAGGTCAGAATCGACAGTGTCATCGGTGTCGACTCCGAGCCCGACACCCGCTGCTCCAAACACTCAGATCACACGCCCCTTCTCGACTTTCGCCCGCCGGCCTATGGACATCCTGGGTATACCACGACAGACCCGGCGTTTCGCTTCCACCTTCACATTTTCTGACACAAACGACCTCTCCGCAATTCTCGACCCCTCCACCGCCCAATCAACCGTCTCCGACTACCTCTCCACCCGCGACGAAAAGTACAAACCCGACGGCCATTTCGACCTCTACGTGTACCAAAGCCGCGTCGCGCATCTTCTTAAGAATCAGAAGGATATCACACGTCTCCGCGAACTTCTCGAACGTGGCTACAAAATTCTCGATAACGGGAAGGAACTTCCTCTCACTGAGTCCGAAATTTCCTCGATGAATGAAAAGATCATATCACTCGAACGCCACGTCGACATTGTCCTCGCGATCAATGCCCATCGAATGCTGAGAGAAATGCTCGATAAAGCGCGATATGGTGAGATCTTTTGGAGACAAGTACCGGAATTCGAGAGGATGGTGGAGAAGGGGATGAAAGTTTTGATGGACGTTGCAAGGGAACTGAGACAGGAGTTAGAGGAAGGAAAAGTCAGTGCTAAGGATTTCAAGAAGATTAGTGTGAAGTTGAAAGGGAGGTATGAAGGGCTAGAGAGGGAAATTTTGAGGTTGAGGAGTGTCACGGAAGAAGAGGGAGATGAGGTTTTTGATGACGATGACTAATCATGACAGCTGCTGGGGATAAGAAGGATGCTCTGGCTGTCTGTAGATACCACTGTACATTCCGTGTACTATATTATGTTACGAGAGAATGAGATGTTGTTCTCGACTCTGGCCGGAATCTCGTACAGGACACACTGGCTCTTCAGGACTTCCTGCTATTGAAGCTCTTTCATCGGGCATCACGGCAAGGCCGACGACCTCGAGCCACTAAAGGCGATGTCCTTTCCCTCCATCCGGGTCGCGACAGTCCAAGACAGCATCAGCAGTTTCATCTCAAAGGTCCCTTGGTGATCCCACGCTTGATCGCTCGCTTCTTCTCCATCATACTGATCTTCCAATCGATAACAACTCCAAGCAAAGAGAACTGCAAAGCAGCCAGCGCACAATACCTCTGCAGCAAACTGTCGAGAACCCATGAAAAATCGGCAGCAAACAGACTCCGAAATTCGGTCGACCATCGAAACAGTCGCTGAAACATTGCATTCGGTATTGGGACGGCACTGCACAAAACACGTGCATTTCTCATGAGTCGTGAGTTGTGCTGACCACGGTGTTGCGGGCCGCGGATCCACGGGCATTTGGGCGGCCGCTCGAGCGGTATGAAGATCGCAGCCAGGAATCCCAGCATAGCGCCTCTGGACTAGCACATCGCGGTCCCGAAGTTTGGCATGCCGCACTTCTGCCTGATTGTGAATT
This sequence comes from Cercospora berteroae, assembly GCA_002933655.1. Taxonomy (NCBI): domain Eukaryota; kingdom Fungi; phylum Ascomycota; class Dothideomycetes; order Mycosphaerellales; family Mycosphaerellaceae; genus Cercospora; species Cercospora berteroae. The sequence continues at coordinate 344,793 of PNEN01000488.1, read as the reverse complement.
TCGATGTCTCAATCTCATTAGGGCACGCTTTCTGGTTTGAGGCATTGCAACAGCGGTCGTGTCGTGCTGCGATTGCAGATGCTGCTATTGGCTGTTCCGCGGCTTGTGATGCGATGTGGACCGGATTCAAATTCTTGTAGACTGGTCCAAAGACTGGTGATATGCCGCGGAGACTGAGTAGATGGCAACGGTGGGAGTAGAAATGTTTCCCTGGATTGGATGTTGACCTTTACAACTTCCAGCCAAACCGTTTTCAATGTTTCGATCTGGCATTTTCGCTCATGAAGAACTCTCTAAGGCTGTACTGGGCGCTCTTGTGACTGCTGTGGCTGTTGTGGCTCCTACTGGTCATGGTGTCCTGCGGGTGCTCGATAATAACTCTCTCGTCGCTGTCTAAAGAGCCGACTTGACCCTTGGACTTCCATCTGGCCATTTCTACGCCATAGGGACTGTCAATGGACTGCCTGTTTTCGGAGCGGTAGACATCCACGGACCTTGAGACTGTGATCTGGCCGTCGAATTTGCTGCCCGGATTTGGTGTATCCTTTTTTGAGAATGGCAGGTAGTGGCTGCCATCCGGTGTAGCAACTTTGTCGCGGGATCTGGATCCGTTCGATCGATACCACCTCGAGGCGCTGAACAATGGCTTGATTCCTGGAGCGCAAGCTACGATTGTTCCGATACATGTCTCTCGACTCGTCCAGCCCAGCGCAACTGAGAGTGTCTCCAGAGAAAGTAGCGAGTAATACGCTCGGAGTATTGTCGCGATGATGCAGAAGAAGCCGAGTGAGAATAGCAGGACCAGAACCAATTTCCGGGAAAGTTGAACCTTGACGCGGAACAGTATCGGCATGGGAACCGCTATGATGGCCAGATCGCTGACACCGTTCATGATGGCGATGACAATATAATTCATCCTTCTCATGGTGCAAGAGTCTATCAAAGTAGAAAGTCAGCGTTGGCTTGCGCAGAAAAGTAAAGTGTGGAATCACCTCCTGGATATGGTTTGACCTGCCACCCTTTCCATGGCGGCGTGCAGACAAGGGTGTGGCAAAGAATGGAGGCCACATAAGATACAATTGCGAACGCGCAGACGCCTCGCACAACCCACTCTTGGCGATCAATTCCGGTGCCGAGTTTGACATACACCATGAGAAGTACACCTTTGAGGGACCAGAGCAGAGTGATGTACCAGTACCAGTTGATGACGCTGCATTCATGTGAGTAGACGCACAAGATACTCCCCAAAGAGCTGCTCACGCCAGTTTTGAACCAAGTTTCATCCTCGGAAGTTTGTCGTCGGGAACTTGCATCGCGGTGGCATCGTCCAGTCCAATATTGTTGCCAAACAGCGCTGCAGGTGGTCATTTAGCGCCGGTTCGGAAGAAATCGCCACGTCCCACATACTGACAAGATATATCCCTACAGTCCCGAGTGAGTACATGACCTGTAGTCCAAGTTCCAGCGAATTGCCTACCAACAGCAGCAAGAGTATAACATACCATAGCGAGCCCAGCAAAGGCATCACCAAGGTCGAAATTCTTGAGTCCGAACATTCTCCACCGGGAAAAGAAGCGCAAAGCCAAAGCGAGCATGGCAATGGCATACTCTATCCACAATTCAGTGAATAGAGCACTGTTTGTCGGCTTTGCCATGCCCATCTTGCCGTCACGTCTTCTTTCTTGCCCGGGTGTGAAGACGTTGACTGTAAGAGAGACGACGACATTGATGCTGATGATGATGAAGAGATTTCGCGTGAACCCGTGGACGATCGCGTATCCTGTGAGACACACAATCTCGTGCTAACTCAGGACCGATGGCATCTAGCCAGGAAAGGTCAGCGCCAACCATAGGCATTTCTTGCATGTCCTGACAGGGTGCACGGCCAGTGGTGAGGTGCCGTTGTGAGCTCCCCGACGCGTCGGCGCTGGCGCAGCAGTGTGCTTCCGCTGGAGGGCGAGCTGTTTCGTCGGTGACATAGCGAAGGGCGGCTAGCTCGATGTGACATTAGGTCGTTGGTGAGGCATCAAGGGCGGCGGCGCGTTCACTCGCAGATGTGATCCTCGTCTGCTGCCAAGGTGGAAGGTGGGTCCCGTGCATGGTGACAGGTCCGGCATTGCGGGCAGACCAGCAAGGAGCCGATGTGGTCAGCATTGATCAACCACCTGGACGTCCACCTGAACCTCGTGAGGTGAATGTGGAACAGTGAGAAGATGGCGATGCGTGCTTTGGTGCCGTTTTAATCTCTGGAGCGTCCAATCGTGCAGAGAAGGAGGCACTTCGATATTGACCCGCTGCTGAGGAAAGTGCAAGAAACCTGGCGCAGAACCCGAATGCGAGGATGATGTTGTGCAGACTAGTTAGTCCAGGATAGCTTGTCCTTGTACAACAAGATCTCCTCGGCTAAAGATGCCCTCATCAAGCCCATCTACACGTGCGACCTGCGGTCACCAAGAACCGTCTTTGGTGGCGCAGTCAAGCCGTTCTGAGAATCTCAGATAGCTGGATTGATATGTCGAGTACCTCCGGGTGCATGCCACGCCTGGTCTACCGTGAGCAGTAGCGAATACAAAAGCCGTATTCAGCAACTATGGCACAAGACCGCAAGGTCGCTATCATTACTGGAGGCGGCAAGTAGTTGTGGCTACAGGACCTATATCATACAGTATGCTGACGGTACCTTACAGCCAGCGGGATGGGCTTAGCAGTCACTCAAGCCTTGGCCTCCCGGGATACATGGACAGTTCACATCATCGACGTCAACCAGACACGCCTCTCGGAAGTCTCGAACTCGTCAGCCAATATCACAGCCCACCAAGCCGATGTCACAGACTATTCTCAGCTCGCTGCTGTCTTCCACAAAGTCCATGCGTCGCATCAAGGCCTCGATTTCGTCTTCGCTAACGCCGGCATCGTCGAAGCGGGAGACTTCTACAAGCGTCAGGAGACCACGCCTCCACCACCACCAAACCTCAAGGTCGTCGACGTGAACCTCAATGCAGTCCTTTTGACTTCCCACCTGGCGCAACACTACTTCCGACAGAGCTCTCATTACGGGGAGGATACTCAAAGCCTTGTCTTGACAGCCAGCTGCGGAGCTTTATACCCTAGCCATCAGTTGCCCCTCTACACAGCCTCCAAACACGGCGTTCTAGGCTTCGGTCGTGCAGTTGCGAAGACTCTCTTTCGCGAAGGCATTCGTGTAAATGTCATTTGTCCAGGAGTCGTCGATACCAACTTGACAGACTGGAAAGGATTTCCAGCGCAGCTTTTTACTCCAGTGGAAGGGATCAGCAAGGCGGTTGTGCAGCTTGTTGATGCGAGTGACGATTTTGTCGACACTAAAGGCAAGCGAATTCCGGCTGACAAACTGTATGGTTTGGCCGTGGAGGTCAACGTGGACACAATGTACGTGAGGGAGATTCCCGAGTTTTGTGATGATGAGATGAAGACCATTATGGACTTTACGGATCCGGAGAATCGGAAGGAGCAGTAATCGAAAGCCGCCACTGGAGGATAAGGGGGAAACTCACGAAAGACCTAAAGCTAGTTATCAGCTGTCCTTCGGCGTGTCTTGCTGCTCTCGCATGTTCCCCCTCTCACAATGTTGGACCCCTTCGGCATCAAATTCTACGGGATCGCATCGTCCAATCCAGATTCCACTCCATGCATCGCCTTGAACAGCGGCTCCCAAACGGTGACCGGTCTCATCGTCTTGTAACCGTTCTTGGGCTCCGGCAAATCATACCAGCACAACATATCCACTGAAGCCTCCAGAACCTTTCCAGCTTCTCCAGTCTGATCGTTGATGAAGACATCATGTGCGGCAATGACCGTGGAGACGGGCGTTAAGCTATCGATCTGTCAGCCCTTTCTCCTATCATGTTCTGAACCCAAAGAAGAGAACGAGATATTCCCTTGAACTTAACTCACCACTCCTCACTAACAGCATCAATGCACTCTTGCGGCATGATCGGCGTAGCCACGATTCCAGGCAAAACACAATTCAGCCAAACCCCTTCTTTCCGCTTATACAGCTCTGCTGTGGTCCTCACCAAGTGGATCACAGCCGCCTTCGCACCACAATACTCCGGATAGTTGGGATGCGGAAAGACTCCTCCAATCGAAGCATTAACGATGATTCTCCCTCTCGGCGTAGCTCTTCCAGCCTCCTCAGAAAACAAGCCCTCCGGAACGAATCGCATGAAATGCGTCGCCAGCCTCACACCATAGATCACGCCCTTGTAGCAAACATCTGTGGCACTGAGATCTGGCTCGTCTGGTATATCCTCCACATTTCCTTCTCCTTCACCCTCTTTCCGGAAATTGTACAAATCTCCCACGTCCACGATCCCCGCGTTCAAACAGCACACGTCGATTCTTCCCCACGTTCTCCATACTGACAGAAACATCTCTTTCTGGGACTCGTAGGACGCGACATCGCATTGGAAGAACTGGGCCGAAGAAGGATCGTTGAAGGAAGAGGAGACCTTGGTGCCTCTGTCGAAGGTGCGGCCCACGAGGGCGACTCGATAGTTTTGAGTGCTGTGAAGGTGTTGGGCGAGGGCGAGACCTATGCCAGACTGTTCGCACGTGAGAGCAGGACGTTAGTTTTGGATTCTGTGGGGATCGAGCTGAGAAAGATGTGAGAGACGAACAGTAGCTCCAGTTACAATCGCGACTTTGCGATTGTCCTCGTTGGTCGCTCCATTCGCAAGTCCGTTATCATTCCCGAGGGAACCATTTGCGTTGCTGCCGTTGACCGTGTCGCCGTTCTCAATCGGATTGCCGTTTTCTCCAGCCATGGCGAACGATCTCTCAGTATCGACGAACGTCAACTGGCGGGTCAACTGCCTCGAAGCTCTTTTATGCGGTCCTGTCGCAACTGCCACGCTGAGGCTTCCTTCACCATTGCGACTTGCATCGCAACTGTCTCCGCCCATCGAACTTCATTCGCTACTGCCAGTTCCATTCTTCTCCATCAGAAATACTGGAAGGTGCGACTTGTCTCCAGAACTGTGGGCACTTCATTCACTACCGTCAGCACAGGCAACAGAGCGTTATATCGCCAGAACGCTTTTTCCGGCTACCTGGAGCAGCTCCCTAGAAAATGCTGACGCAGGGCAAGGCATCCTGTCGACTTTTCGAGCATGTGATTCGATGAAAGGAGAGAGACGCCAATGCACGACACTATTCGTTGTAGTGCTCACATCGTCTTAAAACTTGAAGAAGATCATATCGGAAGACAAACATCAGAAGCCTGGAGAAATATCGGCAGCTGATAACACCCACCCACGTGCATTATCATAGGCGAGTCCTCGCCTCTGATCCCTGTCGACCCAAAAACCGCTTCCAACCAACGAGACTGCTCGCTAAAACGCAAAAGGTGGAACCCAGACTTCGGCTTACCAAACTTAGTCAAAGTGAAGTTCGTTTACAACCGCACCGTTTCCTCGTTCAGCAGCCCTGTCGCGGAACGGCGTTGCTCTCTCGCAGAGTCGCACAAGGACGACGTCAGAAGTGCAGTGGTCAAGTCTCATGCTGCACGAGCGCTTAACAGCACATCATTTGTCACCCTAGAGTCCAGACAAGGCCAACCCCTAAACCCTCGACAAAATATTGTTCCGACTTTCACGCAAGAGACTCGAGACGCGAACTCTGAACGCGTGTTCACTTTTGATCCCGGAAGAGAGACAGAGACACAATCTAGGCCTCGAGTGAGCTGCCCATTTGGGTGATAGCACAGTCAGCTACGCCGTACACACACCGCTGCTCCAAACGTCAATTCCCGCTCCGAGACATAAAGCCCACGACATCCCGACCCAAACTATGGCGAACCCCTTCAGCTCCATGATCAAGAAATACAGACACCGCCGCAATGAGAGCCACACGCGGCGAGAGGAAACGCTCCGGAAGCGAGATGAAGAACGCACTTCCGGCACAGGCGACGGACTTCTTCGCATCGCGCTGAGACGACACAACTCCGTCAACAGTTTCACGGCCGTCGACCCTGCGCAGTATTACCGGAAGGGCAGAGCTTGGAATAATATGTGATGGGTGTGCAAGAGGAGATCGCGTTTCAAGTGTCAGTGCAGTGACAGAAGGGGATTGATGGAAGGTCTCTTTTGTGGACAATCGACAGAAGGATTCGAGACAGGGAGCTAGAGACAGAAAAGCCTGAAACAGGAAGGACAAGAGGGCATGTTCGAGCGCGAGTTGCAAAGTTGCACACAGATTGAGCGCGCAGAGCGGGATACCAGTCGTTCTCGATCCCTGGAGAAGGTCTTTTGTTTCCAGCAGGCAGGTTGAGGGACCCAGAGAAGAGCAGCATCGGACTCGCAAAGTGAAGCAAGATGGGGGCTTCTGGAGAAATTGGCAGGTCTCAGTAATGAGCCCGAAGAGCACAGAAAGTGCTGGGAACAAGACGCAGGTCGTTGCTAGCAAGCATCAGTACCGGAACAGAGATCGGGATTCACTCACCAGCAGTAAAGTCTCATTTGTTGAACAGAGCAGAAAACAATAGCGAGAGTATCACAGCAACATGAGCAGTTTTCCGTCCACCACATTGCAGCAGACGAGTAACGAAATGAATGTACCGATCGTCCTGCGCAGCATCGCATCCACAAAGATACGATGCAATCAAGAGGATTCATCGGCCTTCCCATCCCTCACTCGACTCTCAGTTGACCGTAGTCGGGCGAGTAGCGAGTGCCCAGTCCCCTTACACCACTTCCCTCGTTTGACGGAGGTTACGGTTCTTCGAAGGACCGAGGCGGAACGGGAGTTTTGCTTTTTCGCGTGTAATACTGAGCGAGGTCTCATTGTCCTTGAGGAAGTGCTCCACCTTGCCACGCGAAGGATGTTATGGGTGATTGAGTGAGGAGAGAAAGAGGGCCTAGGAAAGCAGTGGATGTCGTAGGAGCGCAGAAGCGCTGGGTATCGTTAGTTGGTACGCGTCTAATGTACATGCTTTTCTTTTGTCGAGTCTTTTGCTGGCATCTATCCGAGGGCGGCGGCAAACCCGACACGTCTGCCGGCGGGAGCAGGTGCATCGCCTGCCATGTTGTCGAGCATGCGATCCATCCCATCAATGTCGAGCACACCGGCATCGAGCATGCGCTGATCGCGATCGACAGGCAGGCGCTCCGCAAGCTGTTGCTGGAATAGCTGTCGAGATGGCGTCGTAGTCCGCAGTGCTTGCAATATGATGGCTCGATACTCGGCCGATATCAGAAGGTCACGCTGGGTGTTCATCTGCCCGATACCGGCGCTCGAAGACTTCGAACTGAATTGTGAGATGGAGGTGATGCTTTCGCTGAATAGCTTGACGTCCGTGATGTGTGTCAGACCGGGTGAGTATAGTGAGCCGAGTCCACCGCTGTTGCTCGTGCTGCGATGGTAAAAGGACTGCAGACTGTTGATCGAATAGATGTCGCTGTTGTACCATAGGACTGCACTTTCATCCCCAGGACCTGTTCGATTATGATGCGCTGAGATAGAGATGCCGCCTTGAGGGGCCACACCTGGTATCTTCGGCGCGCCTGAAAAAAGCTGCTCGGCTTTGGCTTGTCTGGTATTGGGTGTCATGGGAGCGAGTTTCGATGATCCTTTTCGCTTTGAAGCTGGCTCTGCCGCCTCCGTATGGCCGGCCGTACCCAGGAAGCCACGTATAGCGAAGTCCTCGACACGCTTCCCAGTTGAGGCCGATGCAATGTCCCAAAGGCCCCATTCGCCATCTTCGAGCAGGACGAGGATGGCTTTGCCGGACAGTGCCCACCTCGCGTCCAAGATCGACTTGCGCTGAGCGAAAGCGGCGCTCGCGTGTGCATTCTTCTCATCCGCGTGGAAGGGTGTGAGATACGCCATCACCCATTTTCCGGTTCCCGCCGGGGTGGTCGGGTTGCTGAGCATAGAGTCGCTGGAGCCAGGGCGCCTGCGAGGAGTGGTGGGAGCATATGGGTTGTAGATGCGGGCCGCACCAGAAGTGTCGATGACTAGGACCTGAGCAAGTCGAGGCGAAGGGTGAAATCGAACTTTTCTCCCGATCGCGGGTAGGGGTGCTCGTCGCAGCAGCGTATTGTCAGATAGTGCCAGTATGACATCGCCAGTCACCTCGAGCGACCAGATCTGTAGTACACGAGACACGCTGGCGATGTGCAGACTTCCGTCGACCCCGTCCGGTGGTCCTGTGGTTAGTGGGAGATGCTCAACAGCCATGTATTTGATGCTCAAGTCTGCAATGATTGGTCCAGATTCCTGTAGCTTGACATTCGACTCTGCTATCTCTTGCAACAGTTGCTCCTTCTCTTCATCGACGGGTGGTGCTAGAGGTATGCTGAGAACGGCGATGCTGCCATCCGTGGATGCCACAGCTATCAAGGCTGTGGTCTGCAACAGCTTGACAGGCACCGCGGTGGGGTTCAGAGTCGGAATGGCCACGCGCCTCGCACCTTGAGGCTTGTCCCCACCCCCTAGCTCGATGTCCAGATGTTGAATGATGCCTGGGAAAGGACAGTCGGGGTCCTGCTCCTCCTCTTCCACCTCGTAGACATCCTCGATCGAGTTGTGGTCGTCTCCATTCCCGCGTGCTAGTGATGTCTGCTGCTTCCGCCTTCTACCTCCCCGCCACAGCACTCTTAGGCCTCGGGCGTGGCCATAGATGACCACCGTCGAGCCATTCGGGGCGGTGATGGGGTAAATGTGCGCGGTGTGGATGCGGTGCGGGAGCTCGTAGCTGTGCCAGGTCAGAATATCGTCGAGAGTCATGTGAGCGCAAGAAGGACGACTTTGAACTCACCTGAGGTGCAGCTTCCGCTCACGCTTGGTTATGCGCGGCTCCATCCTGATGTTGCTGCTGCAGCTGCAGGGGTGCAGGTTGTTGTGCTGATTGTTGTGTCTCGCATTCGAGCTTCGTCTCAGACTTTCGCGTCAGGAACGCGTTTCCTTCCCAATCGAGCTTCCACGAACACCACCTCACCTCCCGCAAACAATCGTCGCCCTCCGCGCAGACGCGCCGTACCGCCTCGGAATTGGTCGGCAAACATGCTGAACGGCGGGCTTCTCAACTTCCACAGTCATGGCCGCCGTCACCTCGCTCGGCGTGCACACTCCGGTGGCGCTGCCATATCTGGTTGCTGAAGGTCTTCTGCCGCGTGATCCCAGCAAGAACCTTTACCAATGGGAGACATATGTCACCGAGGCCGATGGCCACGAGATCGAAGAAGAAGTGCTTGCCACCAAGACCGTCGTCGTCTGGTCACAAGGACGCTTTGTACGCAATATCTATCGATTCGATCTCGAAGGCGAAAATGTTTCCCAGGCACTTCTTACTGCATTTCCCACTGCTTCGAAACATCATGTCCAGGCAGATCGCATCTCGGGAACACAAAGAACGCCTAGGAAACGACTCAAGCTGTCCAGCGATGCCTTGGCCGACCATGTCAAACCCACTCAGCCTAAACTGGAACGAGCTTTGGTCGTGCTGCTGAAGACCAAAGCCCACATTCATTCCCTTCGTGGCGCCAGTCATATAGTCAATCTACCATTTGAGATCGACAGGGCGTTTGCAGCACCTCGTGGACTTCTATTGCAACGCAAAGCGATAAGCAGCTCGTCAACTCAAGCATCGCCACCAGTACCTCTCGCCCCTCCCAACTCGTTTTTGTCTACACAACATCGGATGTCGCAGCAGTCATACTTGCAGTCTCCAACTTTTCCGAAAAGCTTTGCTAGCACGAAACCGGCACAGCCAAGTCCGCTCGGCGGCGACACAAAACTCGAGTCTTTGTTTAACAGCCTCACTTCTGCATCTCAGAAAGAGGGTGATGAAGATGTCACGAACATATATTCTCTGACAGGTGCGTTGTCAGACCTTGGCGTCGTGACCTACTCGATACAGCGCCACAGACCGATCCGGTCCAGACGACAGACCAGCCTAAACGTGGAGTTCGAAGGACTTGAACCTTCGGAGAGGATCATCTACGTCTCCTCTAAAGATGAGCTATCCAGCTACGCAACCTCTGATAGGGATCCCCTGATACTGCTTGCAACGGTGAACCCCAACTTGAACGTCGTTTCGATATGGCACGCCTGGTATCTGGAGCAGAAGTCATTAAACACATTGCTCAAATTGCGAACCGAGAATAAAGCCGCGAAGGCGCGACGTCGGAGTTCATTTCTAAGCGCAAGTGCTGCCACAGGAACGGCAACTCCAGCTGTCCGCCGTCGTGATGCCCCACGGGAGAGCTTTGGTGTGAATATCCAGCCAGACGCAACGCAGGGCAACCCCACGTCACGAAAGCCCACCAGGCAAGAAGAAGAAGAGAGTATGGCCGCCCAGATGGATCCAGATTATAGAGCTACCGGTTCTCAACAACCGGCGCGAGAGGGCAACCGCAGGGTCAGCAGCATGAACGCAGATGTCCGTGCCAGTCAGACGACTGTCGGCGCTAGTTTCGCTGGCACTGCAGGCCGACGACACACATCCTTTGGCGGTCAGAAAGCTGGCCGGCGCTCCTTGAGCCAACGCAAGAGTCGAGGATCAACTGCAAGCAATGTGTTCAGTCAGAGCATCGGAACGGACGATGACACTATGGATCTCGATTCCACAATTGAACTCGATCCGGAGGAGAACTTTGATGCAATTTTACAGCATATCCGGAATACCTACGAGATTTCTGGAGTGGACACCGTTTTTGGAAGCACTGATGAAGGCTTCAAGCGCGATATCGTGGTACGAAAGTTGCATTCCTTCTCCGTTGGCCAGCAGAGCTTGCCTCGCGGCAATAACAGCAGCGACTCAGCTGATGACGACTATACTATTGCGACGCTGTCTGAGGTCCCTTCGATCAACGGGCCAGACGATCCTCGCATCAGGATATACCTGCACGATCGACGAAACAGTGAAGTTCAATACTTGGCGCTGAAAGTCAAGTATCGTCCACTATATGCTGACATGCCTGGCGGCCCAGCAATACCATTGCCGGCCACCACTAGTGAATCTAGAATGGCATCGTGCGACGACATGGCAAAGTTGCGAGATGGCAGCTTGCAAGCCATCTTGTTCGCGGACAGAGGCGTACAATTCTCTTTGGATGAGCAGGTGCCATGTCCTTTGCTCTTCGATGCTCCGTTCCGAGCGCACAGCGGGCTTGGCTTTGCGCTGCCCGCAGAGCAAGGCACAGAGATTGGCAAGAATCGCCTGCTTGCATCACCGCAAACCCCACTGTCTCTACAACATGTCGGCCCTGGCGGTACGTTCGACGTTGTGGGCTCGGACGGCAAACACCATCGCAGAGCGCTGCGCTTGCGACCTTCCGATCCTCAGATCGACCGACTCATCACTCTGTGTACTATTATGCTGCCCAAATCGTACGCACGTGCAGTACGGAAGACGTGGTGCATGGCATACGCCTGGCTCAGCCAGGACCCATCAAGCCTGGAGAACACGGCTGCGAGCAAAGAGCTCGTCGCATTGGTCGCAACCATTTTTACATTTGTTTTCGGACTGCTCGACGACAAAGCCCGAGCATCCATCAAGCTGGCGAAAGTCGCAACTGGCAAGACTTCGATAAGTTCTAGTCACTCTGCCTCTGCTGTTCACTCGTTCGATCAGACACATCTCGGGATATCCTCGACATGGTCATGGCTCCCTCCGTCGCAACATCCGTGGCACTCATCGTCGCCCCAAACTCGAGAGAAGCGGAAGGACCAGCTGCTTGTCACGGCTGCAGTTGTCGCGGACGAGCTGGCGTCTAGTGTCGTGCAGGACACCAAGCACCACGATGCCATCACCTCAACTGCTGTGAAACTCATGCTTGGGCTTTATGTGTTTCGCGAAGAGCTTTCCCTCACCACGCTTGCTTCTGATGCAAATGTGACCAAACATCTCGCGCCTATCATCGCTCAACTTGGGTCATGGTTAGGGCTTCATGACTGGGGATTCTCGACCGCAAGCACTTACAGCCCTGTGGATGCCAGAGATGACAATTGGGCTATGATCAAGTCGAAACCTGTAGCCACGCCGCGATTGGTACTAATGGAACGGCCGATCAGTGCATATCAGTGGTTCGAGAATGCCCTGAGGAAAACCAGTCCAGATCGCTTTCCTTCTCTCTATTCGATCGCGCACCTTGACGTCGATGGGGTCAATACGAAAGTATCGGAGGCTGTAGCGAATATGCTCACACCGAATCTGGTAGCGTTGTCCGAATTGCTGATTTCAAGCAATGGCCTGACTGCAAGTCCGACGAGGATAGTCCAACTTCTGGCAGAGAAGGGATTCACAATCACTCATTTGGAGGCTTTGCCGGAATCTATAGCTGCACCCCTCATGGAAGCTATCGTGCGCTGTGAGAGGGAGCCGCCCACAACATGGCGTAATGACTTGCTGGAACTGGTTGGCAGGGCCGACCTCATTGTATGCGACCATCGAACATCAGCCTCTCCCCATCGCTCGACGATAGCTTCCGCAGCGGGCACACGTGATGTTCTCCTGGCTTGTAACGCGATCGAACATCCGCATGCACCCGCCAAGACTAAAGAAGCTGGCAGGCATGCGATCACACAGCTCATCTTCAGTGATGATCGAAGAATGGTCGAGGCCACGAGCTTGATGCATTTCAACACCGTCCAAGTTGGTTGGTGCGCAAAGGAAGACGAATGGGATGAGCAGAAGCACTTTGACATGCAGCGCAAAGTCATGCATCATGTCACTACCCGCATGATCGCGTTACCAGCTGGAGATGGGATGGTCCACTACGACAGCCAGACACCGTTGTTGACGGAGAAATTCCAGTTGCCCGGCTTCAGTTCCTCATGTCTCATGCAGCCAATGGGACATACGCTGACAGCCGATCGGAGTGGGCTGTCTGAAGAGAAGGTGAACTGGGCGTACTTCCACGCGGGCGTGTCTGTGGGCATACGCATATCCAAGAGCGTCAAGGGCATTGATACCTCGTGGATCGCATTCAACAAGCCCAACGAGCTCACCAATCGTCACGCCGGTCTTCTGCTAGCTCTTGGTTTGGGCGGCCATCTGCGGCATTTGGCCAAGTGGCTTTCATTCAAGTATCTCACACCAAAACACACGATGACATCGGTTGGCCTCCTCCTTGGCCTGTCGGCATCCTACATTGGCACAATGGACGCACTCATCACGAAGATGCTCTCTGTACACATCACGAAGATGTTGCCTCCCGGTGCGGCGGATGTGAATGTCTCACCAGCAACACAGACTGCGGGCTTGTTGGGCATTGGCCTGCTTTACTACAATACCCAGCACCGCCGCATGTCAGAAATAATGCTCTCGGAGATAGAGTATATGGAAGTCGAAGATCCCGACAGTGGACCAGATCCATTACGTGACGAGAGCTATCGTCTAGCTGCAGGATTTGCTTTGGGCCTGGTCAACTTGGGTAAAGGCAACAACCTGCGAGGTCTGCACGGCATGCAGTTAGCAGAGCGTCTGCTCGCTATGGCTGTTGGGCCACGCCCGATACACGCCGTGCATGTCTTTGATCGTGCCACTGCCGGTTCTGTCTTGGCACTGGCCCTAGTCTACATGAAATCTGGCGAGACTTCCGTGGCAACGAAGGTGGACATCCCAGACACCGAGACTCAATTCGATCACGTTAGACCTGATATCCTCATGTTGCGCGCCATGGCCCGACATATCATCCTGTGGAATTCGATCGTAGTTCGAACAAACCTCAAACCTGGTACCGTGCAGGAAACCCTCAGTGGAGGCATGGGCATCGCCAACTCGACTGTCCATACCTTTGAAAAGGGCTGGATTGGTACACATTTGCCTCGATGCTACAATGACGATCGCATCCAGAGGATATGTCAGATCAACTCCCGCAAGCATAAACATGACAGCGCACACATTTCTCTGTACTACGTTCTTGCTGGGCTTGCTTGGGCACTGGGTCTGAAATATGCTGGCTCTGGCAATCTGTCTGCTCGCGACGAGCTTCTCAGCCTGCTCGAGTGGTACGAAAGCATGAATACGGGCGCATTCTTGTACGATGCCAAAATCACAAGAGTCGCGCTGTGTCGCTGTCAAGATGTCGTTGGCGTGGCGGCTGCTGTTGTAATGGCTGGCACAGGGGACTTGGACGTATATCGTCTCCTACGGCCATTGCATGCACGTCTTGATGCTCAAACTCCGTATGGCTCGCACATGGCAGCACACACTGCGATCGGAATCTTGTTCCTTGCTGGCGGGACATATACCTTCGGAACCAGCGACCTGGCGATTGCAGCTCTCATGATATCCCTTCATCCAATCTGGCCTGTCGAGGTCAACGACAATCGTGTTCATCTGCAAGCTTTCCGGCACTTGTGGGTTCTAGCTGCTGAGGCACGATGCATCGTCATTGAAGACGTAGACACCCAGCGACCGATCCACTTGCCGATCAAGGTCACATTGAAGAGCGGCGAAGTGAAGGAAATGCGAGCGCCTTGCTTGCTTCCGGAACTGGTCAGCATCGCCACTGTTCAGACTGCTGATCCGGCCTACTGGCGAGTCACACTAGATTTCGTCAGCAACCCTCAACATCTCGAATCTTTCCGTAAAGATCAACGCGTCTACGTCCGGCGATGCCCCGCTTCTGAAGCCCATGACTCGGTCTTCTCCGCTGCACTGGCCGCTTTGACGGACATGAGCCTGTCAGCGAAGCCGTCTGTATCATTATTGGCTGCAAATGCTCACGCCGGTACTGGAGGTCAGGCTCATTGGCACGATCTCCTGACTCTACCAGCTTTCCAGAATCTCGATCACGCAGACAAGGATCTTTTGCTTCCCGCTGAGGTCCATTCGTCTGTTTATACGGATCAGAGGACTACAGTTGTTGATGATCGGTTGGTTCTGGGAAAAGCGGTCGGCAGTCGGAAAGTGGAGGATCTATCGAATTTGAGGACGTTGTTTGCTTGGGCGGAAAGGGAAGAGGAGAGGGTCAGAGAGGAATCGAGCGGGCTTTATGAGGAGGAGGAGAAGGGGGATGCGATGAAGTGGCTCGGAAGAGAAGTTTTGCAGGATTTACGGGCGGGAATTGAGGAGAGAGGGAGAGGTGGGTGAGATGAGCAGATCCAAGCACCAGCATCGAGCGTACTTTCAAGAATCACAACGATACAGAAGAAATGCATAGCAATCCGACACTAAAGGACCGGAGTAGTCGATTTTATTTCCATACAGACTCTGACAAGATCGACGAGAAATAAGTCTTCAACACTGCCGCCTTCTCATGCAATTCTTTCCGCCCATTCACCCCATCACACCATCATCTCCTCCACCACTTCCAATCTACTGCACCACACACTTCGGTCCCAACACATACGTTCCATGATTATCCGCCCCTAGAATCAATTCATCGTCATTGCCATGGTGAGAGTGGTTGCGGAACATTTCAGAGTTTGAGATTCCAGCCGGTTCCTTTCTTGGTTCTTGTGAATTTGAAGCTGTCTGGAAAGATTGGAATGGAAAGTGGGATTTGAGTGGGAAAGCATTAGTGATATGCATTCAAGAATGTTGATGTGATGCAATGTGATGCGATGCTAGTGATGCAATGAAAGACACCCGGCAAATCGGCCAGCAGATTTGTGAGAGGAAGGGCTTGGCGTTGGTATTGTTCTTGGCTTCGGAGGAGGTGAGGTTCAATGGTGGTTGGGGGGTTTCTTTGTTCGAGATGGAGAGAGGACCGAGGTTTTGTGGGTCGTATCTGCCGCTGGTGTCGAGAGCTGATGGGAAACGCAATATGCTGATGCTGATGCGGTCGACGTGCGGTAAGATCTGATTTTGGTTCGTCTTACTTGGAATGCAAATACTCTAGTGCGAGAGACTGAGATCTCAAGCCGGAAGGTGATTAGTTTGAGTCGAAGAACAAGGTGGATGCACTCGAATTTTCTGGTGTCACGTTGTGAGAAGTCTGCTGGGTCCCATACGAGCTAGAGATATGTAGGTCCTCAGGTCATCAAGCACAGCAGGTGAAGCTTAAATATTTGGCCCGCGATTCCTCAAACGTGCCCAAGTGCACGCGCCGCGCTTGGCTTGTGCGACGAGAGCGTACGTACTAGACATGTTAATAGTTGAAGTCATCACGCTCGGTAGTATACGGCTCTCTTGGTGTTCGTCACCAACCTCGCAGGCATGGCACTCCACGGGGTCACCTAGTCCCAAGCCTCGACAGCCTTCTCAATAATCGGCCTAATCACCTTCCTCCCCGCATCTTCTCTCTCATGATACCACACCATCTGCCTCCTTCCAAGCTCGTCAGCGCGATGCCAGGGCTTGGCATTCAGCGTCGGCTCGTCTTCAATAGCCTTGGAAACCGTGCGGAAAAGATCATCAGCTTGATCCTCGTCGATGCGTACGTCGCTGCGAACCACGAGAACAATCTCTCGGATCTTCTTCTTGTTGCCATGCTTGTCTTTGACTTTGTATTTGTTCAATGCAACGCTGATGTCCATACCGACTTGTGCTGTCCAGGCGGCTTCGATGGCGAACCAGTCGAAAAGAGCCTGGAATTCGGTTTTCTCGATTTGTTCGTCCAGTGAGAAGGGGATTGAGGCGAAGCCGAGGCTGACGGTGGGTGTACGCGGAGATGGAGTATCGACGAGGTCTCCCTTGTAGTCTCGTCGGAGCAAATCGCGGACACTGAGATGGTCGAGATCTTTCTTGGCATCTTTGAGAGCTTCCGCTACTTCTTGCATTTTGTCATCGAGATCGCTTTCGTGCCAGTTGCTGCGTTCCAAGACGCGTCGTGCGGTTTTGCGATCTTCTTCCGTGGCGTCTTCTAGACCATCGGAATCGATTGCAACGGCGCCGAGGATGAGCTCGAGCAGTTCGTGAGGCATGTGATACTCTTCAGGAAGTGCCTCGAGTTCGTCCAGCATTTGACGTGCAACGAGGGTGGTGCAGCTTGCCACTTTCTCGAAGATGCGCGGCTTTGCGTCTGGTCCCGCTCCGCTGTCTACGTGGTGATCAAAGATGGAGAGGATTGGTGCCTGGCTCCATTTCCGCAGAGGAACAGGGTGGTCGACGATCATGATGCCCTTGATATCACGGGCCAAGGTTTCAGGGTCCTCGGGAAGTTCGTCAACAGTAAGCAGGTCGCTATGGCCAGAACTCATGCACGAATTCTTCAACGCCAACTTGTTCTCCGGCCTCAAATCCAAAGCATCCGTCGGAGTCTGCAGCAACGCAATCGCCTTCTGAGGATGCGAAGTATTTTGCGTCGAATGCTCCAGATGGTAAGCCCATGCCAATGCAGCGGTCATGCTGTCGAGGTCCCCGCCCTCGTTGCCTTGCACCAAGATCCATTCGGAAGACTTTCCGGCTTGCCAGTCGATGAGGAATTCCTTCTTTGTTGCTCGACTCCATTCGCTGAAGTGGCCGACGCCCGTCGTGATGCTGTTGTGAGGCGCGACGGGGGTCGGTGGAGGTCGGAGAATTGCTTGTTGCTCGGGTGGAGGCGCCGCAAGCGCTGCCGAGGCGAGCATGCTGGTGAGGAGAGCTCCAGCTCCCGGTCGCGGGGAGGGCCACATTTCGATGGATGTGTGCTTCCCGGATGTCGATATTGATGGGGTTGGGGCTCTGCGGTGTCCACGCTCGATGCTCAGGAGACACAGCGGCGGAGGTGAAGCGAGCACGAGTCGTCGACTTGGCGGTGGCGGTCGTCTTGTCGCCTCGAACTCGAACAACACGGCGATGACGTCTGTCGCGTGACGGCGGCCCGAGTGTGGTCGTGTCCGCCACCGTCGTTGCAGATGACCTCGATGACCTTGCACCTGCTCGTCGTTTCCAACTTGTGCACGCACGTGCCACACAGCTCCGACTGGGTTGGATCGACACCATCCCGTCCCGCTTCACTTCAAGATCGCGATGAGCACGCGACACCCTCACTCCTCGACAAGCCGCGAGTCGCAATGCTCTTCTCATCTGCCTTGATCCCTGGCCACGGTTCTTGGTCGGCATACGACTCGTACCCATCGCGTCTCTCGTCTTTCTGGTCAGGCGAGGACCTCGAGGACCCCCCACTAGTGCGCATGATGCCCATATGTACGCTCCGTACAGGCTTGCAAGAGGCGGCGGGAGCCAGCGACTCCAAATGATATCTTCCGACTCAAGTCATCCCATATAACACTTGCCTGTCTTCGACAAGACGCCATTGGCGTCGCCAGATGACAGCGAAGGTACTGCGGAGGACTCCGCGACGCTGCTCTTGCAGAGGCTCTCCGCAATTCATCGACCTCGATGGCTTAGGCTTCCGACTCCAATGTGTCGGAATAAGCTACAGCAGGATGGCAAGGATGAACCTGTCGGTGCCACCTCCGAGCATGATGCACACATGAGCCGCACAGCATTCCAAACAATACCATGAGCCGCACAGCATTCCAAACAATACCATGAGCCGCCCCCAAGCGCGTCCCTTGCTTCACAGCCGCAGCGACGGACACCCACACGCGCCACACCAAGGCGCTAAGGCCTGAAGGGCCCGGCAAAATATAACTTCATTGCTCCTGACGCCGTGCCCAGAGAGACGGGTGTCCCGCCGCAGCGAAAGGACCTCCGTTGACAATATTCGCGTTGGAGTACTACTACTGCAGTTGCCAGGATAGCCTTTGAAGCGGGAGCAGTAAGGAAGCGCTGTGCAGTCTACCACGACACACGGAACGCCTTCCTTCCATGCCGTCCACAAGAAGTCTTCTCACAGCCGGGCGAGATTCGGATCTCTCGTATCGTTCGGAATGAGACCCACGACGGCACGGCAGACAGGTATGGGCGCTACCACGCCTTGTCATCTTGGCCTTGTCTGGTACTAAACGTCGGTCGATTGCGTGCAGCCTGTCATCTTCGACATCCTGCACGAACGATGCAGCGTATCTATGCTTGTTGGCTAATTTTTTGTACTTCCATAATCGTAGCTACAGCTGATGTTCTTGGACATGAAGCACATCGTGCATGTCCTCCAGGTCCACAACTCAGTCCGGCGTCAGCCCAAAGCCCAGCAGACGGTGCAAGCGATGAACTCAACACTGCAACGATGAAAGATGAGCCACCGACAGCAGACAGAATCATTGAAAACGAGTATACTTCAAGTCAGACGGAGACTGTATTCGAAGACGGGGACTATCTTATTGCTGCTGTGCACGGCGCACGCAACGGAAAACGGCAGGCTGGATCGGTGAGTGGCTCTCGTTGTCAGAGAAAGTCAGCAAGCTCACCATGAATTAGCCGCAATGGTATACTGTCGATGGCGAGATCAGCAACGACTGCACCACTGCTCCAGTATACCGATTGTTTAATGACACGCTAACGACAATGCTTGCCGGCGCTGAAGCAATATACTCGACAGAGCCTGGCCTGAAGAACAAGCTTTTCATTCCAACGTACACCTCTTCCTCCATCAATACCACGTTCACCATGGGTCCCCAAGGCTCAATCACATGGCGCCATCCGTCATTCTTCGGCGGCCAGGCTCAATTCTGCGCTATGATCGGTCGAGGCATCATATACGCCGTTTTCGCGCGGGATGGATTCCCAGAAGGTTGTCTGCTCGTGCAATTGACATTATTTTCCATCGCTTCTTGCACAGATCTGCAACGCTCGATGCAGACACAGATTAATGCCCTCAGTCGCGCATTGAACAGCATTCAATTGAATACATACACTGCGAATGTTCCGACAACAGTGGTACAATCAGTCGTCGTCACCAATACTCCTCCAGCCCAAACCCAGACTGCGACTCGCGTCGTTACAGCAACTACAAGCATCTTACAACAACTTCCGGCTCCATCGCTGTGCGGTAACCAAGGGATGCAATATGGTGTATTCGCCAACAACCAGCCTGCTCACGTCAACCAGGATGTCTATAGCGCCTACGATCCAACCTACCTCAAAGCCCGAGGCTCTGCCGGCTCCAACAGCACCTGGACTACAATCTACTACAACAGCACAATACCCAGCATCGGAGGATATCAGAACAACTGTGGTGCGACTACAGTAACCCTCTACTCCGGTGCACCACGAACCGTACCTTGCCAGCAGTTCTCAGCAGATTATCGCGGTTACTTGTACGTCTACATGGCCGGCCAGTGGTCTTTCGTCGTAACTGGAGTTGACGACGCATTTGTGCTATGGTTAGGCCCGGTGGCTCAACGAGGTTGGACGAAAGCTAACGCGAACTTGTCTCTGGCTTTCTCATATAACACTGGTGCGCCGACGGGGACTTTCACAACATTTCTTGATGCCGGAACGTATGTGCCCATGAGAGTTGTCCATGGACAAGGAGTTGGCGGTTATGGATATCAGTTTACGATACAGGATCCTAATAGGGCTGTCGCGCTGACTACGGCGAGTCAAGGCTCTGGGTACATCGTGCAGAACTCTTGCGATAGGACGACTGCTCCGCCTTTTGTTGGCGCTTTTGGTGAGGAGGTTTGATCAATTTTGAAATGGAGACATAAGCAGGATGTTTCTCCTCGAGCAACAGCATGCTAACATTGATAATTGGAGAAGTTGCAGATCGGCGCTTCTGTACATAACGATAACTACACAACTACTTCATCTTCGGCTGAGGCCCTGTCTCATTACTCGTGAACAGTTCGCGTTCTATTCTCTCCCGTCCCTCCTGCTCCGCAATCGAGCTCTTATCCCCAAAAATCTCATCCATTTCCTCCAGACTCTTCCCTTCCGTCTCTGGGACACAAGAATACATCCAAACTACGGCTATGACGCAGAAAGTCGCGAAGAAGATGTAAGTTCCATACCCCGTTTTTTGTACAAGGGGAGGGGTGATCAAGCCACTGCATCCCCATCAGCCAGGTCCCCACCACAAACATATAGCGTTCGGCACAATGGTTAGATATGTGTACTCACATTACACAATTCCAGACCCACTTCGAACCCACCGAAACTCCTAATCCTTTCGCTCTCGACGATAATGGAAAAATCTCAGCTGGGATTGTCCAAGCTACCGGACCCCATGATGCACCGAAAGCTATCATGTATGATAGAAGCATGGCGACTGCGGTCCAGCCTTGAGTTTTGTGGGAATTCCAGTCGTGGGAGTAGAGGCCTACGAGGATTGCGATTATGAGGAGGGAGGTGAAGCTGAAGAACGTCCCGGTTAGGAGGAGGGGGCGGCGGCCGAAGCGGTCTGGTGGGAGATGAGGGGGGTTAGTGAGGTACGCGGGGATGAGAGTCATTTTGGGTGGTTTGACGTACCCATTGTGTAGAATGTGCCTACCGACACCGAGAAGCTGATGGTGTTCAGGACGCCAGCCATTGTGAGGGTTGTGTTGAAGTCGAGAGACATGGATTTTAGGAGGGTGGGGGAGTAGTAGGTTAGGGCATTGATGCCGACCTGGATAGGTAAGTTAGCAGGCAGTGGGTGATGGAATTGTCGTGATACGTACGAATTGCTGGAAGAAGAATAGCATGATTCCGATGTGTGTTCGCTTGATGCAGCCTTTGCGGAAGAGATCACCCCAGGAAGCTAGCTCTAACTTGATCTTGCTTTTCCGTGATCCGTCTTGGAGATGAGGATGCCTCTCAGCGCTGATCTCCTTATGCAAAGCAACCTCAGCTCGGATCTCAAGCCATTCCAATTGCACCCGCTGATCGATTGTGGGCAGCTGTCTCAACTTCGACAGCGTCATCAACGCCTCTTCATCTCGGCCTTTGCTCACGAGCCATCGAGGTGAGAATGGCAAGAAACAGATCCCCACTCCCACCATGTCCGCCGGAACCATCTGAAGCAGAAACGGCAGTCTCCAAGCCCATTCGTTGTCCATATGGTACGTCCCATACGTCGTCCAAAACGCAATGACGATTCCAACAACGATGCTGAACTCCTCGCAGACCAATAGTGATCCTCGAACTTCAGCAGACGAGATTTCCGAAATGTACAACGGAGTCACCATACTAAACATCCCAATTCCAATCCCACCAATGAATCTCGCAATGACGAGCATATCGTAACTGACAGCCGCAGTCTGCACCGAAGAACCAAGAATGAAAATCCCAACTGCGATGACGATCGAGTATTTTCGAGAGTACACATCCGCGATCCAGCCTTGATTCAACGATCCTACTAACGCACCAAGGACGAGGGATGCTGTCAGGAGTCCTTTCCAGAAACTTGCACTAGCACCATCGGAGTCGGGATGGGTGTTCCCGTTGATGCGGTAGAAGCGGGAGAGGAATTGAGGCTCGACGAGGACGACGCTTAGGAGGCCTTGGTCGTAGCCATAGGTTAGACTGCCGAGGCAGGCGATTAGAGCGCAATATAGGGCGTAGCTGGAACTTGTGAGGCTGAGAAGTCCTGGAGGACAGTAGGGTTCGCGGGCGAGGAGGATCGTTCTTGTCCGGCGAGGACTTTGACGATGGGAGTCGAAGGACATTTTGTAGAACGGCTGGAGGAGGGGACTGGTGAACGAGGTTGGGTCGGTTGTGGACGATTCTGGAGCGGGAGTGGTGCATCGGTTTTGTTGAGCATCGCAACCGTTCGAATTAATGTGTCGCTCCCAAGACTCTCATCTGGGTCTGATCAATTTCCCTGTCTCATTGAAATGCTCCGAAACTTGGTGCAGGTGTTGTCCAGGAAGTCCCTCTTTCGTGCTGTCCGGAGAATATAGCACATGGCCAAGGCATATCTCGAGAGCCCTTTCAACTGCAGTCGAGACCACGTACCACACCATGCCACGACACCGCTCATAAAAGCCAAATAGACCCAAGCAGGACGGTAGATCCAAACTACCATTCGGGCGGACCTGTCAGACCTGTCAAACTAGTTTACGACCTCGTGCGGACTGGGAACTCTCGTCCAATTCCTGATATTTACTCCAGGGTCCCATTCCGAAAATTGATGCAACATTGTTACAGATCTGTATCAGTGGGTCTATGCAGCTCGCAAGATGCGCATCGAGAAGCTGTGAGCAGCTATCGTGATGCCATGCAATCTTGTGAAACGTTTCTGCTGCGCAGAGATTGTCGGAAAGATCGCCTATGGCCGCCCGTCTTCATTGCGATGTTAGACTTATCTGCACGAAGCTAACACGGCGTCTGCACATATCACCTCATGTGTCTAGAACTTCGATTGCAGGCTTCTGTTCCTCGGTACTGTGATCTTTGGTAGACTGGCCGGTGAGAGCGACTTTGCAATCTGCCACCAGTAAAATGATTGAAGACGGCACTGGTGCGCCTGGCGTTGCTGCCGTCTTCGAGTGCATGCTGTTCGAGCTACCGTGTTGATCGTGTATCAACCGAGATGAGAGCTTGCGCAAATGAAAGCCTGATGTTGCTGCGCCCCTTGAGGCGGTGGTCACATTTATTCATTTCATGATGCTCCTGGACTATTGCTAGCTTCAACCTCAACAAGGTTGTCGTCGCGATCTGATTGCGCATCCGTCGACTCTCCAGTGGCGGCGTATTCCGGAGCGTGGATGTTAGTCGGAGCTTGGTGCTCCTCGATCTTGATCTTCTGCTCCTCATTGACTTCACCGTCATGCTCACTGGCGCCCACTGTGTCTTGGCCAGTCTTGAGCTTTCCCCCCTTGCGTTTTGGCATCACTTTGAAGAACGCCTCGCCCCAGTCTCCACATTCAAGCCATCTCACCAAAATCTCATTGACGTGATTCGTTGCCAAGACTTTGCGACTCGACATATCCATGTATTGCCCGATGGGCAGCCTCGCAGTCTTGACGCCAGCTTTCGTCGCTCGTCGATGGCATATGCCCTTTTCACGGTTCTTATCGACGAGACCCCCAATGATGTATGTGCTGTATGGCTTGAGCTCAAGCAAGTCCTCTGTGCCTTCAGAAGACAGATAAACTACCTCGCCTTCGTCTTTCAATTTCTGTCGGGCTTCCTCGTCCAGGTCTTGGTACTTGGAAAAGACGCCTTCCAGCTTGCCACCTTGCTCGTCGAACATCCAATTTTTGGCCTTCTGTGCCGTCTCAACGAAATTCTCGTTGAAAGTGCGCACACCTCTCCAGGCTTTGAATTGTCCTGCCAAGACAGTTTCGAAGCGTTCTCTGAGTTTGCCACCAAAAGAGCAGATTGTCAAGTGTGCTCGAAATGGAGAATTCTTGTTGTCAGAATAACTTCTCGTCACCTGTGTTGCCAAAGAGTTTCGCTCGCCGTCGTGCATCAGATCATCAAAGTCACAGTCGATCATGACCGTGATGGGTAGCTGTACCGCCTTCTTGTAGATGGCTTTAGTTGGCTCAGGAAGTGGAATGCCTTGCTCGATGGCTTGCTGCTTTGCTTCACGTTTACGCTCCCGTTTGGCCTGCACTTTCGCTTTTCGTACGTGCTTGCGGTCTTCTCGCTTGGTTTCCCATTCTGCTTTTCTCTTGAGCTTTTTCTGCTGTGATTTCGAGAGAGGTGGATCAGCGGAATCGCCGTTTGTCGATGCGCCGGCCGTCTCAACTTCGATCTCAGACAAAGGGATGTTCTCTGCCGCACGTGATTCTTCTGCGACTCCATCTTTATCGTTGTGCTGCGAATGACTGCCTTCGGCCGCTTGCGCCTGAAGGTCTGCATCACCACCAGACGTGGACATTGTCACATCTGCTTGCTCAGCACCTGCATCGTGCGAGAGCTTTCTGATTTTCGCTGGCCGTTCTTCTGATTCCATGGCTTTGATATGTGCAATATTCGTGGTCAGTGGCATCGTAGTTGTCGGACTTTTTTGGGTGGAAGTTCGGTGGGGCTGACACGTGATGACGCGCTCAGGCATTCATTGAGGCACATCCACGACGCGTCCCACTTCGACCGACGCGAACAACAACACTTCATACCGTCGCCATCGCACACGATCCAATGCTCGAAGGCATTGCTTTTACGCCGCGCCGACCGAACAATGTCTGCTGGCGATGACGACAAACAACCTGCAAGAGCACTTGCGCTGGTTGTTCAGCGAAAAGCCCTCGATCCCGCCCGATACCATCGATTTGCCGCCCGCCTCCACATCGTTCACCACGCCCAGCGAGAATCAAATTGAGACGCAAGCTGGCTCCAGTGCCGTACGGGGACCCTCGAACTTTTTGAGCAGAGCAGCTACAGCACGATCCGGGGATAGCGGGATTCTCCAGAGCACAATTGGTTTGCCCACACCCGCTACGGGGCCTGGGATCGGGAGGAGCGGCGAGCGCCAAGCGGGACGAGACGTCGTCAGTACAGCAACGGCGGTGAATGCGAATAGTCTGCAAGCGGAGAGTGTCAAACAAGACCCACCGGACCTACCTCCAAAGGCAGAGATGGTTCGACGAGCGACTGCCCCAACATCGGCCACCAAGTCGAATACTTCATTAGGGCCCCGACAACCCGATATCACACCCACGAAGTCCAGAAATGTTGTAAGGACTGATGCGAAGAATGCGACTTCTGCAAGTTTCCGAACGCCAATTCCTTCGCAACACAAGAACGTCGAGCAGATGGACTTGACCGAAGAATTTGCGAAAATGTGCAGCCCAACCGCGAAAAAATCGGCTCCTCCATCAGTCGCTGGCAGAAAACGCAAAAGTGACGAATTCGAGTCTGATCTGCGACACAATTCTGCTTCTATCAAGCGGCCCGACCAGGCCCCCATCATTGTGCCACGGCCTTCGCAAGAGTTCCCGTCCATTGACGAGGATGACGAGTTTGACGATATGCCGACTGGCCCGCCTCCTCCGTACTCCACGATTCCGCCTAGGCCAGGCAAAGCTACAGCGGAGGCTTCAGCACAACCTGCGAGGCCGCCGCTGTCGAATGCTCGATCCACTTCCTACGTCGAGGATTCTGAAGACGATGAAGATGATCTCATGAACTTTTACGACGAACATGTAGAACCTGCTAAGTCACCGGCGAAAGCGAGCAGCAAGAACGCCATCTCTGTCCAGCATGGGGCTGTGCTTATCAGCTCTCCAATCGCTGAAGCCCCACCGGTTACTGACAAGCGGCCTGCGCTTCCTGTACGCAATGAGGTGAGCGCAAGCTCTCCCATACCAAACCCGCCCCCGATGTCATCTCAGTCGAAAGCGCCAGCTGTAGCAAAGGGCTCGAGCACCGTTCGTAGCCTCAAGGCCAATGAAGCATGCAAAGTCGAAGGTACTCCAGTACCACAGCCATCCAACGCCACCCAAGCACAAGCACCGGAAGACGAAGAACTCAAAAGCCTAATGTTGCGTGTGTTCGAATCATTTGGACCCCTGTATGAGCGGGCTTTGTCCGACATGGACGAGAGATACAATATTGTCGTAGATGAAATGACCGAATGGATGGACGCTGGCAACGACGATGTTTCGACATTTGAGGCCGAGCAGGATGAACTGGATCTCAAGAGAAAGAATTTGGCCACGCTCAAAGCGAAGTGCAAGTCCTATCAGAAAGCACAAGAGAACAGGAATCAAGCCAAAGAGGACCTAAGGCAAGCACTGCGAACTCGCCAAGGGCGTGATGAAGCCAATGCACAGAATCGCGCTGCGCAGGAGCGCCTTGCCAACATCGAAAAAGAATGCATCGCTCTTCTCAGACCATGCGCAGATGACCTCCGCCCTCTCCTCTCACCGCGCGTCGCCGTTGAATCCACACAGGTCATGCCGGGAGCGATGCTCGAGCGGGCCCGTGCTCCTGGAAGCTTGAGTCGCATCGCTCAAACACAAATGCAGCCCGCAATGCCACGACCGGCAAGACCTCCGCTGCAGGCTAGCAAGTCCGCACCTGTGCCCCAAGCTTCGCATATCCGGGTTGAGAATAATGCGAGGCAGCAGGACAGTCTGATATTCAGTGACAACGCTTTCGACGATGACATCGATGACCTTGACATGATCAGCACCGGACATGACATGTACACGACACGCATGGGCACCCCGCCTGCGGATCATGGCAACGAAGACGACTATGGCATGATGGACGACGAGATGCTGGACATGGTGGAAGACTATGATAGTGCAGGTCAGTTTGCTTCTGGAAACACTGGCAGAATGGCCTTCGCTGAGATATCAGCCAATGTCCAAGGGCGTCAAGCACAACCGAAAGTGAAAAAGACCAAGACGACGAAGTCTAGTGCTGAGCTGGCCGCGATCCAACGCGAGAACATGAACTTCCCTTGGTCTCATGAGGTCTGTGATGTTCTCAAGGAAAGGTTCAGGATGCAAGGTTTCCGAGAGAATCAGTTTCAGGCGATCAATGCGACTCTCACCGGCAGAGATTGTTTCGTACTGATGCCTACAGGCGGCGGCAAGTCTCTGACATACCAGCTTCCTGCTGTGATCCAATCTGGAACAACCAGAGGCGTGACTATCGTCGTGTCCCCGCTGCTCAGCTTGATGGAGGATCAAGTGCAGCATCTTAACAAGATCGGCGTTTTCGCGTTCTTAATCAATGGCGAGACCAGCCGCGAGGACAAACAGAGGATTATGGATGGCCTCTGGAAGAGCAATGTGGAGGACTTCATCCAGCTTCTGTATGTCACGCCCGAAATGCTTGGCAAGAGCGAGAACATGCTGCGCACGTTCGATGGCCTGCATCGTCGCGGGAAGTTTGCAAGACTGGTGATCGACGAAGCGCATTGTGTCAGCCAGTGGGGACACGACTTCCGACCCGACTACAAAAATCTTGGTGAGGTGAGGAAAAGGTATCCGGGAGTTCCAGTGATGGCTCTCACTGCTACTGCAACTTCGAGGGTCAAGGACGACACAATCCACAACCTTGGCATGAAGAAGGACGGCTCCAACAGATGCCAAGTCTTCACTCAGAGTTTCAATCGGGACAATTTGTACTACGAAGTTCGTCCAAAACCGAAAGGCAGCCAAGACGTTGCCGCCATCGCAGGCCTGATCAAAGAGTCACATGCCAAGGAGACCGGCATTGTCTATTGCTTGTCGCGCAAGAACTGCGAGGACATTGCACAGTCGCTTGTCAAGAATCATGGCATACGGGCTGAGCACTATCATGCTGGTCTCGAAGGACCTGCAAAAGCTGCAGTCCAGCAAGCATGGCAGGCCGGCCAGATCAAGGTCATCGTTGCTACCATTGCATTCGGCATGGGCATCGACAAGAGCAACGTACGCTTTGTGATTCACCACACTATCCCAAAGTCGCTTGAAGGCTACTATCAAGAGACAGGCAGAGCTGGTCGTGATGGAAATCCTTCCCGTTGCTATCTCTTCTACGGGTACGGAGATGCTGGCAAGCTACGCCGTATGATTGATGACCCCAAAAATGAAGGGAGCCGAGAAGTCAAAGACATGCAACACCAGATGCTTCGCAAGATGGTCCAGTACTGCGAAAACCGAAGCGATTGTCGACGCGTTCAAGTGCTGGCGTATTTCGACGAGCGATTCAATCAAGAGGACTGCAACGGGAACTGCGACAACTGCCTGTCCGAGGCAACGTACGAGGAGGTTGATCTGACTGCAGAGGCCCAACAAGCGGTCGACCTGGTGAGGAAAATCAGGAAAGACAAGGTCACCTTGCTGCACTGCATCGACGTCTTCCGTGGAGCCAGCAATTCGAAAGCTAAAGAGAAGAAGCACATCGAGTTGAAAGAGGCCGGCGCTGGCTCGCATCTTAACCGGGGTGATGTCGAGCGCTTGTTCTATCAGCTGATCGGCGAAGAGGCCCTCGTTGAAGAGAATCACATGAATAAAAGAGGATTTGCGCAGCAATACGTCAATCTCGGTTGGCGATGCAATGACTTCGAGCTTGGCCGCTCAAAACTCAAGATGATGATCAGTACCTCGCCTCAGAAGGCGAAGCCTAGCAAGCCCGCAGCAAAGAAGACGAAGGGCACCAAAGCACCGAAGGAGTTGCCTATGTCGACCAACGTCTCGTCGCCGCTTCAAGGCCCATCGAAACGCGGACAAGCCAGTGTTCAGACTAAGCTCAAACGGCGACAGATTGACGGCTATGAAGACGACGGCTTTGTCGTCGAAGACGAAAGCGACGATGGGTTCGCGCCTATTCGTGTCGCGAAGCCAGCCAATCCTGCGCGCAAGGCTCCCGCAAAAGGACTTACAGCGCCCATTGCCACCGACGAAATGATGGACAACCTGGATCCCATCCATCGCGATATCGTCGATCACTTCGTGGCCGAAGCCGAAAAGAAGCTGAAGGTCATCATGAAGAAACAAAAGCTGACTTGGTTGCCTTTCAACAGAACAATGCTTCGGACAATGTTCATCAACATCACCGATACGCCTGAGAAGCTGCGTGCCATACCAGGCATCGAGCGCGAGCGTGTCGACCTACATGGCAAGCATATGATCAAGTTGGTCAAAGAGGCTCGCGCCAGATTTGATGAGGTGGGCATCGCGATTGACACTGAGGAATCGAATCCTGCTGAGGATGACCTGGACGAGGAGCCAACAGACAATCATCAGCACGACAGAAACGTCATCGTGATCGACAGTGATGGCGAGCAGGATGACGATGATGAGGACTACGATATGGGTGATGAAGATGACGAACCGGGCGAGCAAAGTCGTCACTTCCAGCAGCAATCCGTCAGCAAAGAAGTCGCAGAATGGCACGCCGGGTTCTCGCAAACTGCGAAGAAGTTCAAGTACACCGCTCCAGAGTCACAGGCCTCTCGCAAAGGCCCCTCGAAAAAGAAAAGTTATGTGGCGCGCGAGAAGTCGGCAGCCAGATCGCGTGGCGGCAAGGCAGGCGGCCGCAGGTCGAACAGTGCTGGCTATGCGTCCGGTGCTGGTGTGAGCAAGAAGAGAGCTGGAGCAGGCAATAGCAGAGCCGGTGCCAGTGCAGGACCTTCGAGAAACGAGACTGCCTTTAGTGGCATCAGGGCTATGCCAACGTGAGGCTGAGAGGCATTTACTTGTCGAACATTACACTCCTGGCTTGTTCGCTGCGTCGAGACTGCGGATATACTATACTCACGAGGAATGAGTAATGGCTTGCGAGCTTTGCTTCGCTATGAATTTCACGATAGCTGCGCAGTAGTATTATTGTTCATAGCATGGGGATCAATGGACACAAGTCCACGCCTCCAAAGCTCGTTCGGGCTAACTCGCGTAGCGTCACGCTGTTGAAGATCGTGATTAGGCTATCCTGGTCGACCCGAGTTGCAAGGATGCCGGGGAGATGAAATCTGGAGTGCGTCCGGGGTTGACTCGGATGTCACGCGGTGTCATTTGCGGATATCTCACTTCGTGCTCGCCGTGAGGTGGTGGAGGACGGACTTTCGTGCTCCTATCTCTCAGATGAATTTCAGCCATGGTATCGTGACGACCTGTCTTCGCAGAACAAATTGGAGCAAGATATAGTGATAGACTTGCAGTGTCGTGGAAAGTTGATGCATTATTGAATGCGTGCCAAGCAATACCCCGGCATTCCATGTGGGTGGCAACTTCATGAAGCTCTTTCTCTTCTCCTTCCCCACCACAGTCAACTCTCACGCGCCTCGCGGGTCAGCAACATGTCCATGCATCTGCGGTGACCAAATACGGATATTTTTCTTCTTCACAAACATCCTCAGAGTCGACGATCATGGCCACGATGAGTCCGCGAATTCGATGCCATAACTCGGCCTTCCTAGGTGAAGAAGTCCATCATGAAGAAATCACCGCGACCGTGCCCGATGCTGAACAAAACGACGGACCGAACGGTGGCTTCAGAGGTGACACAAGCGCACGTGGAAGCCCATGTGCTAAAGTGCTTGATGGCATTTAGGCTGTGGCGCGCACGTGTTGGTGGTGAAAGAGGAGAAAGGCATTCCACGGACAGCCCACAGAACCGGTATTCTTGCGCCACGTCAAGCGCGTGGCTCTCGGTGACGGTGCTCTTTTCGGTCCATCTCACGGGTATTGCAGGCATCGTACACCTAGACGCGGACACCACCTGTGGCAAAGAGTCATTTACGTGTCGCTTGCGGCAGTGCAAGTCGCTTCCAGGTTGGTTCTCTGCTCTCTATTCACTTTGCATTGTGGCTGTCCATTTCGCTCAAGCACCTTTGCTCGCCTGAGTAAAGTAGAGCGTCAGCTGTCATGCCATCACTGATCAAAATTGCCACTGCTGGAGCGGCATTGTGGCTCACGGGTTTTGCGCAAGCGAGACCTTCGAATGTCGAGTCTCGCGATGTCGATCACTCAAACTCGACTGAGCTACCGATCGTTGACCTAGGCTACGTGCTTCAGCGAGCGACAGTCTTCAATGACACCGGAAACTACTACAACTTCTCGAATATCCGATACGCGCAGCCTCCAGTCGGTGACCTGAGATTCCGAGCACCATTACCGCCTGTTGAGAACCGTACTGCTATCGAGACAGGAGAGGTCGACCGAATCTGCCCTCAAGCGAATCCAGCCTGGCTACTGACTGCTACGCAATTTGTTCCCGCGTACCTAGCAGGCAAGAGGAATTTCACTGCGGCCGACTTCAATACCAGTAGTTCTGGCAGCGCCGGCCTGCCCGAACAAGATCTTCGGACTACTGAGGACTGTTTGTTCCTCGACGTTCAGGTTCCCAAGGAAATCTTTGCCCAAGCTGGCACGAAGGATTTTGCGGGCGCGCCTGTTCTTGTGTGGATCTATGGAGGTGGCTTCACAGGTGGCTCAAAGCAGGGCGCAGGCAATCCAGCAGGTCTTCTCGCGAGGGCGCAGAATGAGAAGAATAAGAGTGTGGTTTATGTCGCCATGAACTACCGCTTGGGAGCTTTTGGCTGGCTTTCCGGACCAGATCTTCAGGAGGACGGTACCGCTAATGCTGGGCTGTACGATCAGCGGCTTGCGTTCGAATGGATACAAGACAACATTCACAAGTTTGGAGGTCCTTTCAACACGCTATCTCTGCACCCACTCTATCATCGCTAACTTATTCTCTCTACACAGGTGACCCGAAGCGAGTAACGCTTGTTGGAGAGAGTGCAGGTGGGGCCTCGATCATGCACCAGATCACTGCTTTCGGTGGATCGAAGCCAGTGCCCTTCCAACAAGTCGTAGCTCAGTCTCCAGGATTCCAGCCGATGCCTTCGAACATCGAGCAAGACATCACGTTCAATGCTTTCCTCGGTCTAGCTGGCGCCAAAACTATCGGCGAGGCTCGTGAGCTTCCATATGAGACATTGCAAACCGCAAACATCATCCAGACAGCGCTTTCCCGGTACGGCCAATACACGTGGGGTCCAACTGTAGACGGCATCTTCGCCCCTCAACTGCCCGGCCAGCTTCTCGCCAAAGGACAGTTCGCCAAAGACGTCAAAGTCATGGTTGGCCACAACGAGAACGAAGGATTGCTATTCGTTAATCCCCTCGCCGCAAACTCAAGCGCATTCGAAGATAATATCGACAGCCTCCAGCCATCGATCAAAGCTTTCCCGCTGTACAAGAACTTCCTCGCCAACACACTTTACCCAGCCGATGCCTACCCCGGCCAGATCGAACGATACGCAGCAATTGTGGCCGACTCGGCCTTCGTCTGCAACACTTTCTACCTCGACAAGGCATTCAAGAACGAGACTTACGCATATTTCTTTGTCGTACCGCCTGCGCTCCACGGCACAGATATCCCATACACTTTCTACAACGATGGCGGACCCAGCAGCGATGTTATCAACGTGAATGTTGCCATTGCACTTCAGGAATACATTACACATTTCGCAGAATTCGGATATCCCAGCGAAACTGGTGTCCCGCACTTCCCGATCTATGGCGAAAATGCAACGGTGACGGTATTGAATGCTACGAGTATCACGCAAGCTGTCGACCCGGCTGCGAATGAGAGGTGTGATTGGTGGCAGAAGGCCTTGTTTTACTAGAGGAGAAGTGTTGATGCCGAAGCTTTTGATCGAGCTACCAGGCTCTAGTGATATTCGACATCACTGAGAAAACTAAGCTTTCAGCGCATCGGGAACTATTGTCCTCCGTGTAGAGTCTACTTGGTACCGCGCGGGCCGCTGCTTGCTTCTTGACTCTTCCAAATGAAGACACTTCCGTGTGCACTCATGCACTTGCATCACAGCCACTGCATCTGAAAGGCTGTCACAGCGACTGTCATCGTACCAATCACAACAGTCTCTAATAATAAGCGGCAATGCAACACTGACCTTTGGAGGCCTCATGGCAGAACGGCGAGTCCACAGGCTGAGAGAGAGAAAGCACTCACGATGTAAGTGGAAGTTGTACAACTCTTGGCGCTGCGCTAACGATCAGCGCGCCTACCCATCACGTCGGTAACGCCCGCCAGAAGG
The DNA here is from genome assembly GCA_002933655.1 of Cercospora berteroae. NCBI lineage: Eukaryota > Fungi > Ascomycota > Dothideomycetes > Mycosphaerellales > Mycosphaerellaceae > Cercospora > Cercospora berteroae. The sequence continues at coordinate 311,602 of PNEN01000488.1, read as the reverse complement.
GCACAACGAGGTCCCACAAGAGCAAGAGTAAAGGTTGAAGAACAAGAAGCTCGACATGATGTCTGGCTTCATGGTCTTACATGATTGGCTAAGAAGCGCCACTCTCTGCGGTGGGGAGCACAGGCAACGCCACATGGTGTGACCCCTCAAGACTCAGCCTTGCTTCCCCAAGCATTACTTTGAGCGTCATGCCCCATGGTTAGGGCTGTCCACATAACAATACCTACTATCTTGGACACCAGAATGATAGCAAGAACCGTTTTGGTTTCTTTCTCTCAACGTGTACCACATGACCTGGCATGGCGCCACTATACAAGACGCTCCCTCCCGCCAGCCGACAAATCCGTCTTCTGAGAACAAGAATTACTCTGGGAGTCAACGCAGTCGAGGCCTCATGCTATCAGGGAACCCCTCAATTTCAACTGGAAACGTTTTTACTCGATCTGCTACCCCCATACAAGCATTATCGTATTGTTGGAGAACTGAAAAGGCCGACCAACTCATCCATGTTAATGGAGAACCATTTGTCGTAAATCCCAACCTCTTCGAGTTCTTGAAGCTTATTAACGCCGACAAAGACAACGGAACGGGGAACGAATGCGTAGGATGGATTTTTATCGATGCGATATGCATCAATCAAAATGATCTGGACGAGAGGAGTTCACAGATCACGCTGATGGGAGACGTCTACAAGCAAGCAGAAGAGGTCATCGTTTGGTTGGGTGTCAAAGAGACAATGGCCGACGCGTCCACTGCTTTGCATCCGGATGCCTGGAAGGATTGTTGCGATAGAGTGGAGCTACTCCTGGTGACAATGGCAGCGATGCGGGTGATTGGCACGCCAGTGCAAGAGACCGTAAGTGGCCTCTTGGACGCGCATCTGGGCATAGAGACTGCCCGTGCACTTGTCATGACTCTCGTGCGCCACTCGTTCTGGTCCCGACTCTGGATCGTACAAGAGATCATTCTCGCGCGAAACTTGTGGATCTGGTACCAAGGCTTGCGTATCTCCTGGTTCACGCTGTACGAATGTCTTCAGTACGGGTGGAAGGATAAGATAGATCCCCTCTCCGCTGTTAAAATGGTTGATGGATCGCCCTTCCGACCCGAGCAAAGCATAAGGCTCATGCCTGGCGATTATCACGAACGGTTCAAGGGTGAGAGTGGTGCGCTCCAGATTTTCAGCCTCCTCCAAGACAAAATTCGGTCTACCGATGTGGCTCGGGCGCACCAAATGGATCTGAGTACTGCTATCTCGAACTTCGTCAGGAGAGAAGCTTCCGTCAAGAATGATAAAGTTTATGGTCTGCTCGGCATGACTTCCAGCGTTGTTCCTGTCGACTATGGGAACGGTGTGAACGAATTATACTTCTTTGCACTACTAGAGGGTCTGCTGGAGATTAGTGATCGTTACGAAGACAAAGCTGATCAGTATACGCAAATGAGTGCGACAGTGACTCAGTTCATGATTTACCTTGCCGAAGCACTCGGGGTGGAACTGCACGACCCAAAAGCCGTAATGTGCCGTGGAACAGAGTATTGCCTAGGCCTAAGTGGCCACGACATTGGACGCATCAACCGAATCTGGGTGTTCAGAAAACAAGTGAGCCTTGCGGCATACTCAAGAAATTGGGAGCATTGAGTCGGAACTTTTGGAGATTCGTGGTCAGCATTTTGTGCCTCGTTGCTTCACTGACAGCAAGACTGTACGATCTCATTCTTCCGATCACTGACCTAAAAGACACCTTGCTTCAATTCCAACGACCTCTTCTGAAAGCACGTCGCTTACCCCATTGGCGCTTCAAAGTTCTGGTGAACGAAATCTCACAACTATCGAACAAGGACTTGGCGACTGCAACAGACATCGTACACGGAATGGGCATATTCGCGTTACGAGACCAAGGAATCTTGGTAGCGGAGGAAACGATGTTGCGTATCGAGACATATCTGGCAACGTTAGAACCCGCTCACAAGCCCCAGGATCGAGGTCACGTCCAACTACTCGAAGAGCATGCCGCAACTCTCCGAAAGCGCATCGAATCACAGCAAACGACGTACCAGGAGGCACGTAACCCGATGTGGCCTGACAGAATTCAACGACAGCATGACATCCGTTCTATCGCTCATTTCTTCAGTGGACACAAATTTATTGAAAAACTTCACCACGTTCACCCAACTCCAACCCTTTTCAAGAATCTCGAACATGATCTCTATAAAGCTCTTCTGCTGGGACTCAAGAGCTCGGAGGACATAGAATCCAACAGTGTGTACATCCCATCCAATCCCGACTTTCGCGCATGGGCTTTCAAGATGGCAGAGGAATATCCGGACCTTGGACGTTTACCAGACAGATGCCTTCGGGTCTCTCGGGTGGAATACCCTGTTCCTTGAACGAATGTCTTTTGAGGAAACAAATAGCTATGTGTATCGGCATGCATGAGATTCCCTAACCTCCACGACGACCTACGAAAGATCGGATGCACATGTAGCTCTGTACATATTGCTCGGTACGAACATCCGATACCCTGTGCCCGGAAATGCTCTCAGGCCCGTTTCTTCCGCCAAGGAGGCGTACAAATCCAGAAGCCTCCCGCATAGACAGGCACAAGCCGGATCAATACCGGAACATCTGAGTAGCGTTCCAGCCAAATTGTATTCGCGCGTGATACGACAAGGGATTTATCAAAAGATCAGTAATCGTGCTGTCTTTGTTTCGTACCATGGGGAAATGCAAAAGCACACTGACCGTCATGCGCTGAGAGAAAAAGGTCGCGGTGGCTTTTCAATCATGGTGGTCTTTGTGCAGCAGCATGAATCGTTAGTGGCAAGCTTGCTAAAGATCATGAACTTACCTCGAAAACATCACACTGGAATATAAGTGCGCAGTCGGCATTGCCGAATAGTAAATTAGGAGGTTCTAGGGTATGCTAGGTTCCCATGCCACCACAATTCGAAACCGGAGGACTCGGGCACGTTGGGAGAGGTCTAGGTATACATTTGAGTTGCGCTCACGCAACTTCTCACTGCTACACCTTCCTTGTTCATTGTTCATTCGCTCCTTTGCATATCACATGTGATTCAAGACTTTCGTTAACATGCAATCCCTTTTATTCTATTCATTGTCTCTATTAAGTACATTCCAGAGTACTTTCGCTTCTCCGCTGCTCAGCATCAATGGCCTGCAGCAATGGCCCAACGCGACTGGACCACAGGTATGTGACAGCAATATGCGCGACAGTTTGTGCCAGACGGACAATTGCTTCCAGTACGGCGAAACTCCGGACCCACAATGCCAGTACTGGATGGGAGACATTAAGCATCAAGGAATCGCTGCGTTCAACCGCAATCCCTCGAACTACACAGTCTTCCGAAACGTGAAAGACTATGGCGCCAAGGGTGACGGTGTAACGGATGACTCCAAAGCTATCAACAGAGCCATAACTGTAGGAGACCGCTGCGCCCCAGGCGTCTGCAACACAACTACAACGACCCCAGCGGTCGTCTATTTCCCTGCTGGAACTTACATGGTCAACGCGAGCATAGTCTCTTATTACTATACTCAGCTCATTGGAAACCCAAACTGCCCACCCGTCATTCGTGCAACGCCCAGCTTTCCCGCCGGCAGCTTTGTAGTGGATGGCAATCAATACACCGAGAAAGGTCTGGGCTACAAGCCGATCGACACCTTTTGGAGACAAGTTCGTAACTTGATCATCGACACTACCCTGGTGGCAGCCAATACTTCTGTGACAGGCCTACACTGGCCAACAGGACAGGTGAACCAAGTGTCAAATCTGCTCTTCAATCTTAGCGATGCGCCGGGTACACAGCACATTGGTATGCTGGTCGAGGAAGGCAGTGGTGGACTACTCACCGACCTGGTCTTCTATGGAGGTCTGATTGGCGCAAATATTGGAAATCAACAGTACACTGCTCGTAACCTGACATTCAAGAACGTCGGCACTGCTATCAACCAGCTGTGGGACTGGGGCTGGACCTACAAATCAATCACGATCGATAACTGCACTGTTGGTCTTAATCTCTCGAACACCGATTCATTCGGTCTCACTACAGGCTCTATCAACTTCATCGATTCTTCGATCAGCAATACGGGTATCGGGTTTGTCACCGGTCGCAATGAGACATCTTCGCCTGCGAGTGCAAACACTTTGATCCTCGAGAACTTACAGCTGGATAACGTCTCTGTTGTGGTCCAAGGACTTTCGGGACCACGCCTCCAGGGCACCAGCTACGTTGCTGGCTGGATTGATGGAAACGCGTACCTCCCAAGCGGACCTAACAGACTCGAACAAACCTTCCAACCAGACGCACGACCTGGCGTTCTCGTCCAGTCTGATGGCAAATACTTCGAACGTTCGAAGCCTCAGTACGGAGAGTACCCTCTTTCTTGGTTCATCAGTGCTAGAGACGCTGGAGCCAAGGGAGACGGAAAAGCTGATGATACCATCGCGCTTCAGAATGCAATCAACCGCGCTGTGAATGAGCAGAAGATTCTCTATGTCGATCACGGTGATTACTTGGTCTCTAGCACGCTTTACATCCCCGCAGGCTCGAAGATTGTTGGAGAGACATATTCCGTCATTCTCTCGTATGGCCCATACTTTGACGATATGGAGGACCCAAAGCCGGTCATTCAGATTGGCGCAAGAGGCGAGGCGGGTAGTATCGAGTGGAGTGATACTGTGATCAGCACTCAGGGCAGACAGCGAGGTGCTATCATGTTTGAGTATAACTTAATCGCGCCTGCGGGCACACCAAGTGGTAAGTCGCTCGATGCGAACTTATTCGGAGAAAAAATAGTTGATCTCCAGGCCTGTGGGACGTGCACGTCCGTATCGGAGGCTTCGCAGGCTCCCAGCTCCTCAAGGAAGACTGCCCCACGACTCCCAACACGACCGTGACCATCGATACCGTCGAAAACAACTGCATCTCCGGCTATCTTTCCTTACACATCACGCCAGAATCCTCTGGTCTCTACCTCGAGAATGTCTGGGTGTGGATTGCCGATCACGATCTTGAAGACAATGCCAAAACTCGTGTGACGGTCTACGCCGGACGTGGACTGCTCGACGAGTCTCAAGGTCCAGTTTGGATGATCGGAACAGGCGTCGAACACCACGTTCTGTACGAGTACCAATTTGTCAATGCAAGGAATGTCTGGGCGGGATTGATTCAGACGGAGACTGCATACTATCAGCCAAATCCGAATGCCATCATTCCTTTCCCGGTTGTGGGGGAGTTGTACGATCCAGTCTTTGAGCAGCTCACTGTCAGGGATCCAATCTTGGAGCGAAAGAACTCTTCCCTGCCAACTGGACTCAACTCAACGACGAGGTGGAACGCCACAACCCCAAGCACTCGCAACAGCACCGCGATCAACATTCCTGCAGCCAATGGTTGGGGGCTTCGCGTCGTCGATTCCCATGACATTCTCATTTACGGCGCGGGATTGTACTCTTTCTTCAACAACTACAATACTTCATGCTCAGATCGCGGTAACGACTCTACATGCCAGAGCCGTGTGGTCAGCATTGAAGGCAGTTGTGACGTATTGGTTTACGGTTTGGCTACTGTGGGAGTACACTGGCCGATCATGGTGGACGGAGAGGATGTTGCGTATTATGCGGATAATCAGGCTGGTTTCCCGCAGACTATTGGCATGTTCCGCAAGCGGTCCAGCGATGTGAGTGTTGAGATTAGCATTGGGAAGTGATGAATGCTGTGCGATCGTGGTGGAAATCAGTTGCGGTAACAATATCAGTGGTAGATGCCGATCAATGCTAGAATGCTTTCCGGCTCGTCTGCTCGATGTCCGCGACAAAGACTCGTAAAATTGGTCTTAGGCGGAGCTCAGTCGACGACGAACAGTTCTGATAGAAGATCCCAGACACTCAGACTCTCGCTTGCTCAGTAGCAGAGCGTTCCCTGGTATGAGAGGGTCAGGTCCATCACACAAATCTGACCCAGCGAGCAGGGCCATCGTGCTGGCTATCGAGCAAGGATTTCTTGGTAATGTGCCTCGTAAATTTGTCAGACACCACGCTCCGACCCCGAGGGCCGTCATGACCCCGAGCATAATCTGAAGGGCAAGTTTGGATGCGGCGTTGACTTTCAGTCTTGATCGCTGGATTTGCATCATACCATGCACCATGTCGTTGTTGTTGTCAGAGGTCGATCCGTTGCGGTTGACGGGCTGGCGGAACTTCATGTCGATGACTAGGCACACATACTTGTTGTACAGGGTTTGAACTGCTCGAATCAAATTGGCTTGATTTTCGGGTCCGGCCAGATGCTCTGGGGCAGTGCCATTAGGTCTCCAGACAATGTGGTTAAAGAACACGTCGATATCATTCTCCGCCAACGTACCGACCGACCTTTCTTCGCTGAAACGGGTGAAATTCTGTCCAGCGCTGCGTGAAAGATATGTCTGTACACGCCATGTGAAAGTATCTATGCCGTGTGTCCCGTTCGTAAGGTAGGTCTCTGGGCCGGGCAAGAGGACAGGAGGAGTGTGCGTATCGATCAGTAGCCCGCTCGAGTCGTTCTTAGAGACCATCACTGGTCCGCTGGACCTATCGTCCGAAGCACTGCCGATGTTGTCGTCTTGTGGTAGATACAGCGGTTCTGAAGGCCCACCCTCATCGTGCCCATGTGGGCATAGCTTTGCCGATAACAAAATCTCGCCCCCAGCTGCGTCTGTGGACGTTCGTGGAAGTGGTTTTCTGCGCACCACTGCGTGACCAACGCGCGGGTCGTGGTCTTGTGCTGGAACCAGCCCGTATTGGTGTTGAGGCTCAGCCATGTTATGGCACCGTTCCGCATGCGAGTGTAATCTTAGCGCGATGAACCTGAACGCTGCAGGAGGACGTGTGTCGGAATCGCCTCTAGGCTGTACCACTGTCCGGAGGACCAGCTGCGCCGGCTGGTGAGCTTTTGACGGACTAATGAACGCCTTGGCTGGCTTCCAAGTTGATGGAGATGCGAGATTAGCACAATAGTACTTTACGCAGACTGGAGGGATCGATGGAAATGGGACGCAGCGAAGATGCGCTATGTCATGGCCTGTACCCTCATCTTGTTGTGGGCGTGCGTGGTACACAAGGCTGAGATGGCTTGTGGCTTTCTCGGCAAGCCATTTCGAGGCGAAGCATGCATCCCCCTCGAGAACAAGGCTGATGGAGTGATTTCAGCCGCATCAAACGAGATCTCTTCGAGCCTCGGGTGCAGTGACGTGTTGAGTACTGTAGGCGCAGGACGAAGTTCTCGGGCCCATTCATGGAACCATGATATAAGGCGATAGGTCAATAGAGCTAGCCCTCAACACCGACCGGTGAAGCTGAAACTTGTTGTCACCCCACGTCTCGTCCTGCATGCCGTCGTGTGCAACGACGATCTGCGTAGCCTCAGCCTTGCGTGGTGCGGCTGACCGATGGACAGAAAATCAGCTCTGATGTGGCCACGAAGGAAGCTTCGTTCGCTCGGAGAGAGAAGGTGATATTCTATGCTGCACAGACCCCAGACTTGGCTTTCTGCCTGAGGCGGCGATCGGGTGCACACTCCACTCCACTCCACTCCACTCCACTCCACTCCACTCCACTCTCTGCTTTCGTCTTGTCTACCTCGCATATCGGGCAGCCTTGGCGATAGCCATCTGATCATATCTGCAGGTACAGCGTCTCACCACCTCAACCATGGCAGTCAGCTCCGGCGATGACTACACGGACTTCGCAGCGTGCAAGAAGAGGACATCCCATACTTCACGCCGAAGCAGTCCACACCCGTTGGAGCCGCACTCCTAGATCCAGGCCATGGCATCACAGAAGCCACCATAAGCCCAATATTCCGTCCACTCACTATTCGCGGCGTAAGCTTCTGCAACCGCATCTTCGTCTCACCAATGTGCATGTACAGCTGCGCCGGCGACGGCATGATGACCGACTTTCACGTAGTCCACGCCGGCCAATTCGCCTTACGCGGCGCAGCTCTAGTAACCTTGGAAGCGACAGCCGTGCTGCCATCGGTATGTCGCTGAGTGACTCTGCCAGAGGACCAGCAGCTGACCAGCTCAGGGCCTGAATTCTGTCCAAGACGCCGGCTTATGGTCTGACGAGCACATTGCACCAGTCAAACGCGTGGTAGATTTTATCCACTCACAATCCAAACACGCAGCAATCCAGCTCCAACATGCAGGCCGGAAGGCAAGTATCTGCCCTCCTTGGCTTGGTCTACGAACTGTACCGGAGAAATATGGAGGGTTTCCCGATGGTGTTCTTGCACCCACTGCGGAATCTTGGAATGACAACTATGCAACACCCAAGGAGATGACCGAGGAAGAAATCTGGCAGGTTATTGAAGCTTTTGGACAAGCCGCAAAACGAGCAGTCAAAGCTGGATGCAGAATTGTTGCAGTGCACGGTGCACATGGCTACCTGATTCATTCTTTCGCGAGTCCGGCCAGCAATAAGCGCACTGATCAGTGGGGAGGCAGTTTCGAGAGTCGCATACGTTTCGCAGTAGAGGTCATTCGGAGCATTCGACGCAATGTGCTTCCCGAGACGCTGTTGTTCTGGAAGATCTCAGCGATAAGGATACCCTTTCAACAATGGTTGGAGACTTATCAATTCTGATAGGTGGACTGGCTACCCCCGGACGAAGGGTGGGAGCTGAGCGACACTCTTCGCTTCGCGCCGATTCTTGCAGCTGAAGGCATCGACATGCTGGACGTCTCAAGCGGTGGTACCGATCGCAGGCAGAAAGTCGAAATGGGTCCACAATACCAAGTCAAATTCGCCAAAGCTGCCAAAGACCTGAAAATTCCTGGTCTCTACATTGGTGCGGTAGGGTGGATTCGAGATGGCGCGACTGTTGCAGATGTAAGTATGCACAGCAGGTACTTACAGTCGACAGCTCCGGCAACATTTTGACCTGCGTGCAGATCATCGAAAACGACAAGGCAGACTTCTGCTCGGTTGCACGAGAATTCTTACGAGACCCGAACTTCGTGCAACGTGTAGCATTAGAAGTCGGCACGAAGATAGCCTGGCCAGATCAATATCATCGCGCCTCAAGTACACCTCCCGCCTCGTTGAGCCAAATTGCAGTCTCTGACATTCTCGTAGTGGCAGGGAGTTACGTCGAATCAACAACGAGCATATCTACAGACACCAATGCCCACGTGCTCATCACTAGAGACAACACTCTGGATAATGCAAAAGCACCGTCTGCGCTGGATTCCAATGAGCCGAGATTCATCAGATAGTATGTCAGGCAGGCGATGATGAAGATGAGACTCCGTGGTCAACGAAGGCCAGGTGAGTAACTGTGGCACTGCACCGGGACAAGCTTCTACCAGAGATCCGTATTGCAGTAAAAAGATCCAAGTTAGACTAATAAGCTTTTACTTGCGCCACAGCACCACGTCCTTAGGAAGGTATATATGGATCCTCCCGAGCGCCACTGGCACTTTTTTCCCGTCGTCGCTACTACATCCTTGCTTCTCTTCTGCCTTCCTTACTTACAAATAGCAAGACATCCAGCCTAGCTTCAAGCATCACCGCAACCATTGGCGCAATGAAATCCGCGATGACTGTCGGAAATTGTGCTTTCGTCAAGCTGCCTACAGAGCTACGACTTCAAATTGCCGGATACCTGGAGGACAGCGATCTGATCACGCTACGTGCACTCTGCTCGACTCTCGCCCACGATACCGCCGATAGATTTGCCGATCGCTTCTTTCGGGCTCGACGCCACCGATATGTACCATCTTCGCTGGGAGCCTTGCTTGAAATAAGTGCATCCCGCTTCGCTAGTCACATCCAACTCCTCGAAATTGAAAGTCGCCGACTCGACTTTCTCATCCCACGCCTTCCTGCAACACTTTTCGCAGACATGCAGGGACAGCTTCGGACTATACTGAAGAATTTGGCAACGACAAGCACATGCAAGCGAATCAATGTAGTGGCTGGACCGCGCTCCACTCACCATAGCATTGCCTTGAACGCAGTCCTTCTTGCCCTTATCGAAAATGACTATGACATCGATACCCTTGGCTGCGCTTTCTGGGGACCTGAGCACTACCCACCAAACTCGGATACTCTGAGCCAAGATCAGCTTCCGTCCAACCCTCGTATCCGAATAGACGGATTGGTACGATTCCTGTCCTCGTTGCCATGCCTGGCACTTACGGTTCCTCCACTTAGCGAACATACTTTTGACAACGCAAAGACCTCCTGCAATGAGCTTCAAAAGGCCGTCGCTTTGTGCGACACTATTCCAAAGCTCATCTTTCGTGGACACAGCAGGAGAGAATTACACTGGGCGCGGAAGGACATGTGGAGGCTGCCTCTACATACCATAATCCTGGAAGGTATTACAATCGAGGGAGAAGATGATCTCACGTCTTTACTCCAGGTCATGAAAGACTCACTAAGGAATGTGAGGCTGAGTCAAATGAGACATCGTGGTGAATTCGGCTGGCAACTCATTCTGCCTTGGATAGGACGACATCTTGCACTCGACTCTGTCAAATTCGAGGAACTTGTCAATATCGACTACAGTAATCATCCTACCAGTCCGCAAGAACTCACCAGCAAACCATACAGCTACGAAGATTCCGGGCGGGAGCGGATCCACGCCCATCTGCTTCACCTCGACCAAGATAGCGAGCGCTGGGAACCACGTCTATGGGTAGACGAAGCACAGAACTGAATAGGAAGTGTACAAGCAGCGGTTGCAAATCCAGAGAGGGACTCATGTACGTTGGCTCAGCACATCCATTCATAGACGGGACTTCCTGACGATTCAATGGTTTCACGAAGCAGATGCTCTCCACTCAATCTACAGTCTGAGCGTGTTGGGAGGAAAATGAAGCAGAAGCCGCCACGATCCCAACAAGTGAGATAGGACGGCCACATTCACTCGATGAATATCTTGAGAAGCGATCCTCATCCCGCAGATCCGTCCAATGGAAAACTTTCCTTGGTCCCTAGACCGCGTTCAGCACTCCTCCCAATCATGTTCAGACGCCCCGAATGACTTCTGATCACACCAGCTGAGTCAAAAGAGTGACATGGGGTTTCCGTTGTTCTTTACGTATCGAGTGTAACTTCTCGATCAACAACGCAGAGTATTGAAAACCCCCATGCACGCGGCTCCTCCCAACCTTCCAAAGATCGTGGCGGCTCAGACAGCCTGTCCACCTCTCCTTCGTCCCAACATCAAGCCCGTCATTGAATCTGAAAACCATCAGCCTCCATGCCTATCCAGTCCTTCGCTGTCTCCACAACAGCAGCGTTTTCATCAGGAGCACTTACCACGGATACTTCCCAACCTCCGTATATCTACCACCAAGACAACTCAAACAAGGGTGAGATGTAATCGTTGCACCTGCACGTGCGTGGCAGGTACATCCCCTTGAGCAACCCCCGATCAATTTGATTTACATTGGCCGGAAGCAGGCAACGTTCAAGTTGCACGAGAGGCCCGTGGAGCATAATAAGATTCGATCAATGAAGGAACGATGACGCCCAACACTTTGGTTTTGGAATTGCTGTCTATCAATCAGCTGTCATTCTTTCCGTGGTAAGTTCTTGGCATTCTCATCCTTCGGGTCAGTTCGCCTGGGGATGTGGATGGTGTGTCGTGTCGTGTCTCCATGTCGTCAGACTTCGTGGCTGGTACAACATCGTCCACCCAAAGTGCACAGCAGGAGACATTGTTGAAGGAGTGACGAGAGGGAAATGCCTTGTTGACACATTAGAACCACCATGGTAGACTATCGTAACTTTGATTCGATCGTGCGATAACTACGCTCTTTCTATCAAAACGCCATCGCTAATGCCTTTCTTGCCGCATGTACCCTTCATGCGTGCTGTTCATCACAAGTCGTAATCTTCGTAAGCCGTCCGCTGTTGGTCCAGCACATCCATTCCCCATACCCAAGTCCCAAGGTTCAATCCACGACCTTCAACATCCGGTAAGCCTCGTGCCCAATCGCCTTCTTCATCATCACGATTGGATCATCCCTCTTCCTCCCCTGCATCTCTCCATCTTCCCCAACTTCGACCATTTCCTCATCCTCCCCAACATCGAACTGCCCATTGTCCAAAAACATCTTCAACTGTCCCTGGCTGTATCCCGACACCAATGCCGTGCCCTCCTCAGCAGCAGTGACCGGCTTCGGAGCCGTAGTATCCCCACTTCCAACCTCCCCATCACCGTCGTCATAACCCGCACGTCCACCCGCCAAGTTCCAGAAGATGAGCTTCGGCATCTCGTACCCATGCTTCTTAAACTTCGCTTGAATGCGCTCATACGACGTCGTCCAACGATCCTCCTGCTCATATCCGCGGATCGCAGAATCAAACTGCATGTCCGAGAAAACAAAGACCTGCCTTACCATATCCTCAGGCTTGACCTTTTCCTCAACAGCCCTCGGCAGGATCAGACGCTCAAAAACAGCGACGAAATCTGTGTTCATTCCCCAGGGCATAGATTGAATGTAATCGACCTTTTCCATGAAGCTTCTCTCGTCGTCTGCTCCACCGACGCGAAAAACGTTCGGGTGAGCATCGAACGTGATTATCGCACCGTCGAAGGGAGGTTCTGTAATTTCGGCGATGAGAAGCGAGAGGCCGATTGCACTGTCCATGGGGCAGGTCCCGTCGCGGAAGACTGGGGAGGACATGCTGCCAGAGACGTCGCAGACTGCAATGGAAGAAGAGAGGGTTCCGGAGTCTTTGATGCGTTGGACGAGAGTATTCCACTGAGCTCCGATAGACTTGGAGGTGAGGGCGCGGATCTTCTCAGCGACGAGAGTGTCAGCCGGTGAGGGCCTCGCGCGGCGGCCGCCGGAGTAACCACCACGTGAGACTTCTTTGACGAGCGTGGAAGGGAGGAGAACGGCGCCGGAGATCTTGGCTTGGCCTTGGGCGACCTGTTGGATGTAAGCATCGAAGTGGTCCACGTCCTTGCGAGCGAAGAGTGGAGTGTACTGCTTCATGGCGAGAGAAGGCACGCGGTCATACTTGATTTGGTCAAAGGTCTCGGCGGTCAAGTTGCGCTCGACGATCTGGAGCTGCTTGCGCAATTTTGACAAGGTCTTGACCTGATAGGCATTGCGCGCGTGCTTGATGTACAGCTCGCGGTCTGCAGGATCTGCATCTGGGCAGACGCTCTTGAGCGGGTGGAGCAGCTCTGCGATGCTGGTGACGATGGTCGTGTGCTGATCATGCATACCTTTGTTTGAAGGTGCCCACTTGCCCGCCAGAGTGACCTTCTTGATCTCTTTCTTGTCGTTGGATTCAAGACGCGCAAGATCGAGCTCAAGCTGCTCGGCGAAAAGACGTGCCACGCAGAGATGCAACGCCTTGTATTTCTGGTCTGATGCGAGCTTGGCCAAGACAGTATCGTGGCGTTGCTCGTTGATGTCCTTCTTGCGGCCCTCAGTCCAGTTGCGCTTGTACTTCTTCGCGTTCGGCATCTCAGTGTTGAGAATGCTGCTAGGGTTGCCATCGGCCTTCAGCTGGTCGTCTGCGGCGAGGGCCAGCACATTCAGAAGGTCTTTCCAGTAACCATGAGCGACACCATACTTGACGTCGAACTCAGCATCGGCAGACTCGAGTTCAGAGAGCTTGCGCTTCTTGGGGTCTGCCGTGCTTGTAGATGCCGTCTCGCCATCCACCATTTCAAAGTCACTGTCTGCGTCCTTCTCGTTAACTTCGACAGCTCCATCGTTTTGGGTAGACTTCTCGTCGTCCTTGGGTGCTTCCTTCTGGGCAGACCTCTCATCCCTCTTGAGCACTTTCTTTTGGATGACTGGTCGCACCAGCCACTGCAAGTTGGACAGCAGAGTGGCCGTGTGATTCTCGTACAGCCAGCCCACAGCGCGGTAGAAGGCGTTGCGGTTGCTCTTGCCGAGATGGATGGAGCGCGCATTCCAGATGATCTTCAGCGTAGCGTCCTCGTCCTCGGCCCACGCCTTCTCCAGTCGCGTCCGCAACGCAGCTACGGAGATGACGTCCTCGAGTTCGTAGAAGAGGTCGACGAGCGCGCTGCCCGAACGACTGTAGGCGACGTCGGCATTCTCCGTGAGCATCTTATCGTCGTGCTCCTCGAATGATGGCACGGCCTTCCTGTCCGAGAGGCGAGCGTCCATGAAAGCCGACTGCGGTGCTGCTTCTTTGTCGGCGGGCTGCTTCGAGTCGTCCTTGTCGCCTTCCGCAGGCAGCTTTTGAGGTGCGGCAGGTTGCTTCGCGCTCCATGTCTGAACGTAGGCGGCGAAGTCATCCTTGGACAGCTTGAGCTGAGGCATGTCCGGAAGGAAGGTTGGGAACTTGGACTGCAGCAGCGAGTGCTGAGCTTGCGGTGCGTCGGCCATGATTGCGGCGGTTCTGTATGATGTGTTTGAGGTCGTTGCAATGAATGTCGTCTGTGGGGAACGTCTGCGAAGCAGGTGTTGATGGCTGGTGAGGAAAGGGCGGCGGAGTGCAAGTTGGTGGAAGAGGGGGGAGGGACTCTGCGCCGCGCTCCGGTTGTCAAGTGAAGCGCGAGCTGCAAGAAGCTGCGTTTGCTTGCGGGAAAGTTGCAGTAATTGTTCTCCCGACCGACCTACTGATTTGCGTTTGACTCATGATGCCGAATGTTGGTGAACCAATCGAGACACCGCCACTGCGTGTGCTCGACCGGATCTACGAAAAGTCGCCAGATCGAGCGATACATTGCTTGTATATCACGAACTGTGCAGATTCAAGGCGGAGACCTCCCTGCGGCGAATGTGTGGCCGCGTGAAAGGTGAAGTAGGAAGCCAGGCAATCTGCCGCGGGACTCACCACAGCGCGCCACCGGACACCGCTTCTTCATTCCTTTGCCGTGATCTTCATTGCCATAGAATCAGACGCGGAAAGGACGCGTCGTGATGCAGTATACCGCAGGTGCCATCGGAAAGATGCATGTAGTGGTCTCGGAAGACGCGTCGCAAGAGCAGTGGATGTGGGTGGCGAATCAGGTTGATCTTGGCGCGCAAAAGATGAAAAGAAAAGGCAAAATAGCATCGTGGACACAACTGATGAGGTACAAATGGTATAGACAATATTCTGATGCAAGGGAGATGTTGCAGCGCCAAGTGCAAAAATTTGGCAAAAGGTTCGATTTCTCGAACGGTGGTGTTTCCAAAGATTGAGAATGCGGCATAGTGCGCTAGCCCACGGATTCATCTGGTAAAAGGCAAGGTGAATGGTAGGTAGACTAAGCGCGCCGTCCTGGAGGCCGAATCCCATGTAGAATATATACCTCGACATCCAGCAGCTCCGCTCGCCGACGCGACAGGAGCCGCCCCAACCAGCTCTGCTCTTTCTCTCCGCCTTTTACCCTCCTCATCTACAACGTCAGAGCCATCCTGCTATTCTCACTGTCTCTGTCCAGAGAATTTGCGAATGCGACGCCGCGCGCTACAATAGCTGAAATGCACATCGAATCCTTCGGCCCGTGGTCGCCATCGCCATTGGTTGTCTGCCTGCTCCAATGCCTTTGTCGCCTCAACTCTTCCGCAAACACTGGCTCACTAATCCTCATCAGAGCATAGTAGGCACAGATCGGCACAGATACTTTACAGCGATCTTCTTGCATCTTCTTCGTACAGCCACTTTCTTCCTCTTCCAAGTACCGCGGTCCACTGGCCAGCGTTCAAGGCTATTCCAATCGACACCTCAAGCACTCACCCAAATCCACTTCTCGAGATGGGATACTCAGAAATCCTCTGCACCATCTGCGGTGTATCCTTCAACATCGCACGCATCCGGCGCAAAGATGAACCCACGACCGCTGCATGGAATTATGTGAATGAAGACGACTCATTCGTCGAAGCAGACGAACCACACAGATTCGAAGACTGTGGCAAGAATTCCGGCTGCACCTACTACTCCCGTGAGCTTGACGATGGTGTCTACAAATCTCCCTGGCGAGAGTCAGGGTCGAAAGATATCGGCGATGCCGACGACGATGAAAATGTTGAAGGCCTGATCGCCGAGTACGAAAGCGGCACGGATCCACGTACATACATCCATCCTCTGCCTTCCTTTAAAGCCAAGAAGTACCCAAAGACGTACCAGCTACTGACCCAACGAAAACCCCCACAGACATCGAACACATCGCAGGACCTCACTGTAGATCCACCAGCGGCTACAGCGGCCACGCCATCACCGTCTCAGAAATGCAAGGCATCACGACCTTCCAATGCCTCATCCGAAAAAGAAAAAACTTCCAACCCACCCCCGACGACACAAACTTCGAAAAATCCCCCGATTTCCCCATGTACCTCTCCGGCCTCTGCGACTCCATGCCCGACCGCGAACTCGCCAACATCGAAACCATGTACCCCATGCGCCACAACATGCAATCCCACTCCCCGGATGACATTTGCTGGGGTGGGGATGGTTTCGACGAACCAAACGAAAACGATACAGACCATTTCTACAGCATGCCTTTCCATCCTTCCTGTTTAGAAATCTACACTCGAGCTTCTAGGAGTTGGTTCGATGAAGACGATAACGAGGAAGATTATATGCTAGGCGGCCTTCTTTCCTGGTGGAGAAATAACATCCACCAAAAAATCTTCTCCCAAGATTCCGGTCCTAGGAGTCGTTGCGGGGAAGTCGGGAAATTGAATGAACAGTGGTGGTCACATGAGAATGGGACGGAATACATCGCCGCGAACCCATTGTTTATCCCCAATTTGGCGAAAGTCATCGCAGATGCCACAACACCTCATCCCATCGACGGAAACTCCGGAGCTTTCGATTTGCCAAAGGCTACCAATTTCTCCCCTTCTCCAGGCGACCTCTTCGCCACCTTACCAGCCGAACTCCGCCTCAACATCCTCACAGAACTCTCCAGCGAAGATCTCTGTAACCTTCGCCTCGTATCCCGAAGTTTCAGACAACTCCCTCTCACCCTCTATCACGAAATGTTAATGAAGAATATGAAATTTTTCTGGGAAGCTTGGCCAGCAAGAGATCAAACGCCTTATCCATATCTGGCGACAACGACAGCAGAGAGGGTCCAAAAAGATCCTGTGGCGTCCCGAAAGCCTATGCCAGTCCCGAATCAACTCGATTTGAGTAGGACGAATTGGTATAGACTATATTATGGCCTTCGACGTGGGATTCGCACTGGAGAGCTCAAAGGTTTGGTGAATCGGTCGCGAATCTGGGAAGATTGTGAGTCGATTCTAGAGTCGATTGTGGAGCATTGGAATGAGTGGGAAGAAGAACGGAATGCGCGAAAGGCGAATTCGTGAAGACATCACTTCACCGCATCTATTGATCTGGTGTCCTCGATGAAGCCTTCGGAACCGCTCCATCACACATCGCTTCTGTGGCTTTCACGTCGATATCCTGTGCTGCAACGCCTGCACCAAACTCTCGCACTGTGGCGCTTCCCCGTTCCTCGTACGGCTGCCATCCAACGCTCGCCAGGCCATTCACCGGATCATTTGCGAAAGCTACCCAGGCGTCTTGCATCGCATGGCTGGTCTGGTACTCCAGTTCCGTGCTGTTGCCACGATAATTTGGATGCGTTCCAAAGACCAATGGCAATTCAGCTGAATGCCAGGCACCCATCCAGCCTCTTGGAGAGATGTTGGTGAAATTGCCGCTGTACAGGTAGCGATACGTCAGGCGACTGGTTTCTTGTCGAAGTCTTGTCGTCTCGGTAGCCGGGCAGAAGAATGCTGCCAATGTGACACCATTCGCTGTCGCAACATTGACTCCGTCGGGATTATAAGGTGCAAACGGCACGCCGTCTTGAGCGTTAGTGCCAATGATGGCAGGCTAGAACAGATCAAGTCAGCAAGGATTCCTTTCAACTAAAGCCTCACCTCGAGAGTAATACTCACAATCTTCGCCTGGCCACCTTCCAACGCCCTCTCCGTATAATTCCCAAACACCACCTTCCCATCCGCCGCTGCTCCAAACGTCAGAGCCGGTTGCTGCCCACTCCGAGAATAATTCGCCACAAAACTCTCCAAAACTTTCCAATCCACTCCTCTCATACACTCCAGTGTCTCCTCTCCTAGCCCAGTACATCCCACACCCTCCGCCACCGTCGTAAAATTCGCTCCCGTATTATCCCCCGGCAACGGCGCATCCCTCCCCGCCTGAACACTCAGAAAACTCGTCCCCGAATCCATAATCAACCCCTTCACAATCGGATCTTCCGGATACGTAAATCCATAAAAGTCCACGCTCACAGCGCCAGCCGACTGGCCCCATAGGACCATTCGCTCTGGATCTCCGCCGAAAGCTCGGATATTTTGTTGAACCCATTGAATTGCGAGACGTTGGTCCAAGAGGCCGAGGTTTTGGTCTGGAAGGGAGGAAGCGAAGGGGAAGCCGAAGAGGTTTACGCGGTAGTTGAAGGAGACGACGAGGTGGGAGGACGTACGGGAGACGAATTGGGTGGGGATTTGGTAGGGGACGTTTTGGCCGCCGGTTTTGAAGGAGCCGCCGTAGATGTAGATGAGGACGGGGAGGAGGTTTGAAGAGTCGGCTTCTTTGTTTTCGGTGCAGTTGGGATCCTGGTAGGAGGTCTTGGTTCCGCTTTCGAGAGTTGGTGTCCAGATGCTGATGGTGAGGCAGTCTTCGGATGTGGGACCCGTTTCGTTCAGTCCTGCGAGGTTGAACTCTAGGACGTCGTTTGTGTAGACGTCAGATCCGCTTGGAGTGAGGAATTGAGGGCAACTGGGTGGGAGCTCGGTGGCTTCGACGTGTCCTTTCGAATGGGAGAGCGCTTGAGGAGCGAGCCATCTGCGTGATCCTGTCGGAGGTTTGGCGAAAGGTATTCCAAGGAATTGTCTAACATTCGGGAATGCTGCATCGATTTTACCATGCACGCGGCCTGATGTCGTGGAGACAGAAAGCTGGTCATGTTTGTGTGGTCTTGCGGGATGACCGAGAGCAACGGCATTGACTGCTGTCACTGCTGCTGTCAGTAGTAAAATGCAGCTAGCTGCCGTGAGTTGAACCATCTTGTCCAATGTTTGGAATAAGAGAGAAAGAAGGAAGGAAGAAAGTAACGTCCGACTCAGATCGCCACGGCACTCGCTCCTACCTCAAAAGAGCAGCTTGGCCACTACCTCCCCTCGTGGCTACACTGCTGCTCGCCCGAACCCTCGGTACATCGACGACAAATATGTCGTCCCAAAAGGACGCAGAACCCCAACCGGATATGCGAAGTGCTGCCGACCCCGCACTCTAGCCAATGAAGCGGGAAGTCCGGATTCTCCGGCAGGGATGTTGTTATAGAGCGACTTTGGCGCGTTGAAGATTCGCTTTTGGGCGTCGCGGGGCCCCGGGTACAAGACGAAGACAGCAATTTTGTTCGAAGTCGGGATGTGGACAAGAGGCGAGTTGCTCTTGGTTCTCGGCCATCTTTCGCTCTTGGATTGGTTGTCTCACTTGATGGTCATGATTCAAAATTGTCGTCAAATACTGCTCGCTCTAGACCAGCAAAGCCGTCAGATGCCGCAATGGTCGGGTCACTGAGACGAGTACTGTAGGCATATTTCATCGTGAGGGCAGTGATAGCGTTATCACAGGTGGGAAGGGTGAAGTCGAAATGTCAGGAAGAGGAACACGAGCGGAGGATTGCCGACTGCTGAAATGCCAAGACATCTCCGCTGACAGGCCGCCGTGCTCTTGCTCGGAGTTTCTCACCTTCCACACTTTCTGTCCAGCGGTGCTACAATTTGAGTCTCTGCGTCTCACTCTTTCCAGTCACCCAGTGCCGTTCCTAATTGGTGGAGGCCGCAACTGTGCAACCACGTCCATATCGCTCCTAAGCAGACACCGGCCGTCCAGTTCGCAGCAGTCAAGGTCACCACCGTCAGTATCCAGTCAAGGATAAGGAACACATCAAAGACGACATCAGGACTCATCGCTCATCATTTTCTTGCTAGAAGCAAGAAGACGCTGTTTCGCAGGCAGACGCTTCTCATCACGCTTCATTATCAGGTCTGTATTCCACAAGTATCATCTTCATGGCATTCATTCATGCTTTTGGCATCCTGGATGGCACCACCGCTGCAGGCTCGTCTTCCGAAGGATCTCCCATCTACTGCTTCACCTTATCCTTCGCGTCCTCCGCGGTCCTCGCTGCCTGGTCCTTGACGTCCTCGGCCTTTCGCTGAGCCTCCTTCGCACCCTCGGCGGCTTGCTCTTTGGCGCGACCGGTCAATTGCTCTGTGAAGCAAATCATATCAGCAACCCGTACAGATGACATCGATGGGTTTCCCATTGGGAAGAAGGTAGCTCGAGGAAGGGGCGGGGCGTGTGAGTGGATGTGCATGTGTATATCACGACGACTACTTACCGCCCTTCTCAATGCCCGCGACAATGGTCGATGAGACATTCTTGTCGACCTCCTTCAAGGTGTCTTTGGCGGCCTCGACCGGGCCCTTCTGGACGCGGACGGAGGTGCTAAAGAGGCGGACGTTGCGGGCGATCTGTTGGCGGAACATTTTGCTGATGGTGTGTGTACTTTGTGGGTTCCAAGGTGTGAGTGTGTGTGTTCTTGCTGATCGAGGTCATTGATGAGAAGAAAAGAAGAGCTTGACGGTGGTTGCTGTTTGTTGTGTTCTGAGAGCTCCGTACGTCACTGCGACGCCAGAGCGTGGAGCTCCTCTTTCCTGTTCAGGCGCCTGCTACGCAATTGCCTCGGGACCGTTTGCCGCAGGAGCCAAAATGAAGGAAAGCACAAGCGACTGTTGCACGCTGCACGTGTTGCTCCATGCATGTGCAGAAGACTACCTCCTACATCGACCGCCTTGCTATTTCGCCATCCAGGCGCAGTTGTTTGGCCCGGCCCCAGATCATCTGGCTGAATGACCCCAAGTCTGGCTCCCACTCCAGCCTCGAAGCCAGCAAGGCCATGACATGGTGATTTACGAAGAACAGTGGAGTCACATAAATCACATGATCGGGTCGAGGGATCCACGTCGTGATGAACACGACGCAGGTGATGAACCAGATGCTCGCCGCAACGACCTGCATGCCGACGGCGACGAATATCGAAGTGAATCGCGGCTGCAACATTGCCACCACGAGTGCAATGCTGGCGACGAGTGTCGCAAATGTCGGAAGCAGTGTGTCGAGGGCCATGACTCTGCAGACAATGTCAGATCAACAATTCGTATTCGAACCCAGATTGCCTCTGCCTACCTGTCGGTCTCCGGATCCAGTCTTTGCCTCGCCCGGGTCAGTCTAAGACAACTGTACGGAAAGCCCGCCACCACGAGGTTCGTGGTGAATGGAAACCAGAATATTTTCTTGCCGCCGTCTCTCATGTTCTTCAACATGACCCGCCATGGAAACCGAGCTGCGGGAAGCGGTACACTCACGCCAGGATCAGGCGCGTTCCAGTATCTCTGAGCGTTCGTTCAGCAGCTGGTCACGCAAACAGACAGCTCCTTCTTCTAACACTTACCGGCGGCACCGAATCGACTTCAGTGGCATCCTCATCTGCTTCAAGTGTGGTGGAGTCATGCAGCAACCCATCCGACTGACGACGACTTTCGAGTGCTATCGACAATGCCGAAACGCCAGGCGTTTCAACTTCTTGGTATTCAATCTGACTCGATTCACTCAGCCGAATCGATGGGCCATACAAGAGACAAGCAGCATGCAGGCCAGTCAAGCCGTGTACGAAGCATACCACAGCCGGAACAAACCAGAGGCCAAGTGGAATCCAGAACAGAGCCCTCGCGTCGTGCCGCCAATAATCGGCCATCACTAGCAAGCTGCATGTGACTAACTGCGCCGGTTGAGTGATGGCAAATACCGTCAACCTCTTCCTTTCATCCTGAAGATAGGAGAATAGTCTGAACTTGATCCACATATGCGGTGGACCGTTGACGCCTGCCAGAATGAGAGGAACCAGGGCTGCCCACATTTCCCATGTCGGAATGTTGGAGTTGCGGTGGTATGCATACATCGGCACACCGTCTACTGGACTGACTTCAGGGCACTCGTACCTCGATTTCTGGGCATTGTACGGACATTCTTTGAGTGTTTGACTACCGTCCCATTTGTCGAAGCCCCAGTAATGATTTCTGGGTGGAAATTCCAGTTCCAGGTGAGGCAATATGGGCAGGATCACCGCCCAAGCACTTGAAAATATGCAGTGCACGAAGTTGAGCCACAGGGACCAGCTGCTCCATTTGTCGTAATATGTAGCGCTTTCAATGCCGTCAAGAAAGCCCAGGACGTCCATTGCAAACAGTGCTTTTGGCCAGAAACAGGTCGCTGTGGGGGAAGAGAATACAGTTCAGTGAAACACCAAGGAATGGTAAGGCTGCAAAGACTTCTATCAGCTGCAGATGTTCAGACTTCCCGCACTTGCATGTGCGGCTGAGGTCTAGAAGATCTTCAGCCACCACCAATTCCGTCACAAACAAGGCTGAACAGGCAACCTCGGGGATCTTTTGAACGACTGGAGGCGACACAAATGAACAATAACTATACCTCACTCGATTCATGCTCCTGGTGAATTCGTCACATCATCCTCGTCGACGGTTCATGGTCTTGGCGAATGGATCTATGTTCTTCCTGCCAATGCTTCAATCTGCACACTATAGCGCAGGCACCTGGAGCAACATCCGCGTATCGGCTTCCGTCGATCCAGCAATCCGCGCAAGCTGGGTGCGAATTCTGTCGACTTATTGCAGTCGCGCTTCAAGCACAGATTGCGCAATTCCCAGTTTCTTCGACAAAGTGCTGGGTTCGTGTGAGAATACCAATCGATCAGAAGCACAAAGCCAAGAGGCAGAATGGTCTTCGACTGTCCGAGCTCGAAATCGTGTTGGCAGATTCCGCTTTTCAGTCCAAGACCGAGCGAACGAGTGGGAGCGTCTTCCTCGGCATAGCAGCTGATCCGGGTGAGTTGGAGTTGTCCTAAATGAGAACTGCGCTGAGTTGTTTCAAGACAGTTCTGCAGCGTCTTCACAAGACGTTGTAGGAAGATATCACGGCGATGACCCCGATTCTAGGCAACATGTGTCTGCAGTCTTGGAGTGGCTGACAACGTGTCTCTCCCATCCTCAATGCTGCAGGACCGCCTCTGGAGCTTCCAGTGTTCATCCTCAGAATGCGAAATTGCCATCACGTTGCGTCGATGTTTCTGGCGAAGTCCCTCGTCTTGAACCAACTGCTAACAAAATCGGAGCGTATGTGGCATTGAGTCATCGATGGAATGCAGGCACAGAAGAGAGCAAGACCACTACCGCCAACATCGACCAAAGATACTCTGAACAAGGTCTCGGCTGGCAACCACAGATTTTCAGGGATGCCATGAGAATTACCAAATCACTCGGCATACGCTATATCTGGATTGATTCGCTTTGTATCATTCAGTCTGGCGACGCTGGCGCAGATTGGCTGCAAGAGGCATCGCTGATGGCACGCTACTATCAGCAAGCAATTCTTACCATCTCGGCACCGGGCAGCACCCCATCCCGAAGTAATCTGACTAAACGCGCTCACGACCCATTTCAATCATTACTACGGATGCCATACCGCAACTCTAAGGGAATAGTCCAGGGCAGTTTCTATCTGTTCCAACCTCGCACTCGCTCTTCACAACTTTACGCGAAACATGTTCGATAGAGCGAACTGCTTTCCCGAGGCTGGATATTCCAGGAATGGTTCTTGAGCCGCAGAATAATATATTACACGCCACAAGAATTGTTTTTCGAATGCAATACGGATGATCCCAAAGGCGAGCGACAGCAGTCCATGACGGCAACACATGAGCACGACCTATCCTCACGTATTCGCTTCAGATCATCTGGGTTCGAGCAATGGTATCGACTAGTGGAATTGTACTCCAACACCAAACTCACGCGCCCAGAGCAAGACCGCATCATCGCACTTTCTGGTATTGCTCACGAGTTCCGAGAAGGTCTCAAAGCCAGCGTTGTTAGCGAGCGATTCCTTCTCGGCTACACAGCTGGACTCTGGATAGACGACATACACCACGGCTTACTGTGGCAGTCCTCGAGCCAGGACGGAAATACATGCAACTGTGATGCACCCTCGTGGTCGTGGGCTACACACGTGGACGGTGTCACATGGCTCCCACGAGCTGCAAGGACTACAAAACACCTCGAGGTGATATCTTTCACCAACGCACTGGGGTCTCACGTTATGTCGGAAATGGCTCCTCACAGGACAGTATCAGATCATGAAGATCCTGAGGATGCTTCAACCAAAGACACAATTGGCAAAGACCTCATGAGCGCAAACGGATCCCTCACCATCAAAGGCAAATTGAATTGGGTCTACATCGACAACAACCTCGAGTACCCCGATCATGATGGGCCCGGAACCAGGAAAGTCTTAGATTACACAACCGTCGAGACGCTCGCCCGCGAGACTGGCGTCGGTCTCCCCGAAGACTACGCAGAATGGAACTCCAACCCTCTCTGCCAAAGAGCTGGCGACTGGCGCTTCATCTGTTCCATCTCACAACAAGATATCATTGGCGGCTGGGCACTTTTCGAGAATTCTACCGCTCACCTTTCCAATCAGCTGGAAAGATACAGAGGTTTCACGATCCGTGCTCTCCATATTTCCACGCGACATCGCATTGCACCTGGTGGAAGAAGTTTCTCTACGAAGCTTTATATGTATAATGATGTGTACGATGTTTTGTTCGTGGAACAGCTCGGTGAAGGTGTCTTTCGACGGGTTGGTATTGGGAGAATCATGAGTAAGCAGATCGAGAGGGAGTTCGATGGGGTTGAAGAGGAGATCTTGACGCTTGTTTAAAGGTATGCTGACGGAACAGGCCATCTCCGTTGAGCCGTCGGAACTGCCATTGACTTTGACGACCGCAGAGAAGCTTTCACAGGCCAGCGCGGCGAATCATGCAACCGAGCCGACTTTTTGTTCTTCTGATCCTTTACAACCACTGAAATGGCAAGAGCCTTGTCCTGGTGACGATGATCGCCTTATCAAGCTCCCGCACCGACGCCGATAAAGTTATGTCTTCCCTGTGAGGAAGCTTGGGAATACTAATCACGACAGCCCGTACCTATGAGCTTTCGTCGATAGCCACAGGCTCTCAACACTGCACCAGGGACATGCCAGCCATGACGTTTCCGCTCTATCATTGCTGCTGCACAGAGCGAGCGAAGCTGGAGACTGAGCACCGTTGCGACACCGTCTTCAGAAGAGAACTTCACGCGTCTGCTCCAAGACAGCACAGCCCATACATTCGGTCATCATGATTCCGAACATCATACTATCTCTCGATCCGACAACCGCTCTGACCATCGCAGCCGTCCCACTCGCTCTACTTTATTTCTCCTACCATATTCTCACAGCCAACAGTTAGACCCACGACATCCCTCACGCTCCTCAAGAGGCCTTTTATCTCCGCCTCCTCCAAGAACCTTCACAAGACAAACTAAGAAACTGGGCAGAAACCATTCCCAACGCCGGGCTTCTTCTCTACCGCGGTCTATTCAACAAGCCCAAGATCCTTCTGACCAACACAGCAGCCGCCCAACAAGTCCATCAGAACAAGAATCAAGGAAGTAGTGGTGGCTACAGATACGAGAAAGAAAGCGAATGATCATGATGAGAAGAGGGAGGAGTTGGAGTTTGAGTGGGGGGTTGTGTATATGATTAAGGGCGGTTTGTGGGTGAGGTTGAGGCCTGTTGGCGAGTTGCAAGGACGTTGATGGTCTCTCTTGGTCGTCAGGCGAGAGGGCTCAGTCATGAAGCGCTGCTTCAATCTGTGTCCTACGGAGCAAGCCTTTGTGCTAGGCCTGAGGCAAAATGTGGCTGTGAGGTGGGCACTGAAAAAGGTGTGAAGAGAGAAGATTCAGTTGTTCGGATCATTTGACTTCGAGACGACTGTTGTAAACTCGCAAAACATTCAGCTCAATACGTACTGCTTATGCTTTGCGAGCTCGGAGACAAGCATGTGGGGTTCCTCCTTCCCCTTTCGATTAAGAAGAAAGCGAAAAGTGTAGAGAAGGCGTACGCGAGCATAGAAAGTATTACGCAAAGTATGTTCATTTTATTAACTACTGTATCCTCTGTCCGCGCCTCATGTTTGGGCCTCAGGCACTAGCTTGGCATTTACTCGGCTGTCTGCGCCTGCGTACTTTCTTCCTTGACCGACACACAAGATCGATCCAATCAACTCCATGCTTCTCTGTGTCGTGCCATGACATGACATTCCGCTCGCATATAACAGTTCAACCTGATGCCCCGGTGCCGTCACTAGAACGTCGCTGCATCGAGCGTTGACACGTGAGACTTATTGGTCACGGAGATGCTGGTATTGTACACACCTTCAGCAACCCGAATACAGAAATGTCAATTTGCAGCGCGAAATGCGGTGTTCGGTGCAGCATTCATGCATTCAGTAGGTCTTTGGAAGCGCTCAGCTCACGAGAATGACACAGGTGCATCGGCGGGATCAGCACTAGTTATGCTGCATTGCGTCTGAGGCGCGCAGTCGCGGCTGCCGACAAGGCTGAGTCGAAAGCACTGTGCGCCTCTCTCAACTGCGCCTGACGAGGATCACATGTTGAATATGCTGGGGCCGGTCCCTTCGACCTCAACTTCTACCGACGTGGTCGCTTCGATACGGCGACCGTCGAGAGAGTCGAGCAGGACCAAGCGTTCGAGCCGCGCTGACATTGCGGATGCTCGCAAACGGCATCTGTCATATCAGCCCTTGAATCATCCGAAGGACGAAATCAGACTCATGCGAGTTGATCTTTCCGGCTCTGGTCACTACGAGTATGAGTTGAAGTCCAACATATCCTTGCGAGTGAGTAAGCCACGGTATACTGCGCTGTCATATCCTTGGGGGGATAATCACCGTGAAAAACATATCGAGGTCGACGGCTGCGTGCTATCCATTTCCCGGAATCTCTACCATGCATTGAAGGCCGTGAAAGAAAGCTGGAAGGCAGTAGGCACTAGAGAAGAGGAACGATACCTGTGGATCGATCAGGTCTGCATAGATCAAAAGCGCGATGCAGAGAAAAATCATCAGGTGGCGTTCATGGGAAGTATCTATGAGATGGCGGAGCAGGTGATAATCTGGCTCGCAGTGCCTATGCCACTTCGATCGAAATTCAACACGTGGCAGACCTGGCGGGATTGGCACCTTCGAAACTCATCACAGCATCAATGGCTACATGACTTCGGAACTTTGACGCGGTCAATGAAGGATGCGAAAGCAGCGCGACGTGGAATTGTGCCGGGGCAAGAGAAGTCATTGCTCGCGTGGCGAAATGTGAACTGCATCGTCGACAGTTCTTGGTGGAACAGAGCATGGGTATACCAGGAATTTATGCTGTCCACGCGTGCGATATTCCTGTTGGACGGCCTGACTGTTCCCTGGCTCGACCTGCACCAGTTTCGAGGCGACTTCCATTCAAGGCTGCCGCTTCATGCCGCTGACTGCGAAGAAGCAATCACTGAATTAAGTCTGCAGGAGAGTCGGTTGCAGGCGGTGGGCAGTGAGACGGCATCCGTGTGGAAAAAGCTATTCCGACGGGGCAGACTGCCCCTCGGAATCCTGAAAAAGGACGAAACAGAGGCGCGCTCGAATCTCATCGATGTTAAACGTCAAATGCGAGAGCTGAATACCTACAACCAAGAAAGGGCGAAGGCCGAGATGCCGTGGAAACTTGCAAGCTTCGTTATGCGCAGTCGAGCAAATCGATCGGACTTCCTGGGGCGCTCGTTCCAGCCACTCTCGACATTGATGGATCATGGGCGCAACTGTAAAAGTGCTGACCCTCGCGACAAGGTGTTTGCTTTTTTAGGCCTTGCCGACCCCCGATACAATATCGTGGCAGATTACAGCAACGCTCGATGGCCGAACGCATCATCGACCGAAGTGCCGAATGCACTATTGACTGAAGTAGCTGCTCGAATAATTGTTATCGAGCAACGCCTAGACATCCTGGCCATCGCCATGGACGACAGGAATAATGTTTACCTTGGAGACGATGTCTTACCAACCTGGGTTCCCAACTGGTCAAGAGCTCACAATCCTAGTTCCGAATACAAAAGGTTTTTACGTCAGATTGGGTTCCCGCTTGCAAACGACTGCAATTGGAGACCTTGCCGGGCGTCGATGGATCTACAGCCACAAGTCGCAATCCTTCCGGATCGCTATGGCAACCCTGGAAGAGTTCTCTGCGCCCAGGCTATCTACGTTACAACGCTAGGGAAAATGGTCAAAGACGATCACGCTCAGCCATGGCGCTTGTTCAAGAGCAAAGACACTGAGCTACACATCACGGCCTCACACCTGGCACGACCAGGTGACGAGGGTTTCATCATACTGGGCGCCGATGAGCCATTCGTGTTGAGCCGTCATTCTGGTTCTAAATTCTCTTACCTTCGAGGACACGCTATGCTATGGGAACAGGGGTCACCTTCGCCTATTCTCCAAGGCTACATGATTGGTGAGTTGCAGCGCCAAAAGGTATCGTTGGAAACGGTCTATATCTCTTGATTCCAACTCATTTGCCTTCACTCCATATAAAAAAGTCCCACGACATCTCCCTCACATTTGCGTCTCACATTCTACGCAAAGATCCTGGAAAGCATGTCAGAAACCCTCTTTCTGATCTGCAGCCCGCCCACCGAGCCGTCTACTCCGGCTCCGGCTTCCGCTCCTACGCCTACAGAAGCTGGAATAGGCACAACAGTCTGTGTCACAACGGCTGGAGACGTTTCGCTTGCTGGAGTCTCGTCCGCAGGAGCAGCTGGCGTTGCGACTTCTCCATCAGCTGGCAATATGCTCGGCTGAGCTGAATCTTCAGTGGTGTCTCCAGGGAAAGGGAAAGGAAGTATAGACATAGTTGCTTCCTCCGCTGTCTCCTCGGGAGTCGGAAGAGTTGTCTCAGCTGGGACTTCGGCATCATCGGCTGGCGTAGCTGGCGTTGCAGCATCGCCATCCGCTGGCAGTATACTCGGCTGGGCTGATTCTTCTGTTGTACCCGCAGGGAAGGGGAAGGGGAGTATAGACATAGTCGGTTCCTCGGCTGTATCTTCGGGAGCTGGGAGAGTTGTCTCAGCTGGGGGTTCGGCGTCAGCGGTTGGCGTTGCTGTTTCTGTTGGCAGAGGGCTTTCTTCCTCCGGAACTGTCGTGGGTGACTCAATTGGCTCATCGGACGAGTCCTCTGGAATCGCAGCGGTGGGGTCTGCTGGCTGCTCGGTTTCTCCCACTAGGGTAGGAGTTTCTTCAGGCAACGTACTTGCTGTAGGCTCTGCAAGAATTGGCGCGGTCGTTTCCTCTGCTGGCTCTTCGGGATCTGAGACGACTGGCTCATCTGGAATCGTCGGTTCTGATGTCTCTTCAGGCTCCTCTGCCGGTGCGGGCGTCTCTACTGGCGGGCTGCTCTCATCGCCCGGAACAGGGACTGAAGATTCACTTGGGACTTCTGTTGCTTCTTCAGGGACTGTGGGAGCTGGAGCTGCGGGTTCTTCGGGATCCTCTGAAGGGGCCGAGGGCTCCGTCGGCACGCTGCCTTCCTCTTCCTGGGCTGGGGTCGTGGATTCAGCCGGCAATTCTGATGTCTCTTCAGGTTCGATCGGTGTCGACTCAGCCGGCAATTCGGCCTCTTGAGTTGTTGTCGGTCCTTCTGGGTCGACCAGGGTTGGCTCGGCAGCTGCCTGAATCGTAGTAGCCTCTGGTGCGATGGTGCTCGAAGCCTCTTCTACCAATGTAGTTTGCTGCTCAGGAAAACCTCCCGTGCTAGTGGTCACCACTTTCTCGCCCTCATCAGCTTCAGGGTTAGCAGTCGGGGTTGCCTCGACCAGAGTCTCTACACTGGTCTCAGTCGGCTCAACATCGTTGCTTGGTGCGGTTTCAGTCGGTTCTGCCTCTGCCGGTGCAGATTCAGTCACGGGAAGCTGCTCGGTATTGGTTGGCACAATCTCAGTGAATGTGCGAACGGAGGACTGCTGCGAGTTCGCCGTCTCAGTGACAGTGACAGTGTTATCGACAGTCACGATCTCGGACGGGGCAGTCCCGAAGACGGTGGTCGTGGACACTTCACCATCTTCTGTGATGGTCTGAGCTGGAGAAGTTCCGAAAATTGTGGTTGGGGATACCTCGCCGTCCGCCGTAACGGTCTCAGTAACGGTCGGCTGAGTCACGACTCGAGTGACTGTTGCAGTAGACTGTTCCTCTGGTTCGACAGTAACCGTCTGAGTTCCAGCTGGAAGAGTCTGGTAAATGGTGGATGGCTCGCCATCCACTGTGATCGTGGCCACCCGTGTCACAACAGAGGTGTCGTACACTGTTGTCACTTCCCCATCTTCAGTGACTGTCTGGGCAGGAAGAGTTCTGGTGCGTGTGACTGTCCTCGGCGACGAAGCTGGTTGGGTGTAGGTGACCGTGGTAGGAACACCAGCACGAGTCACAGTGCTCACTCGTGTTACAGTTGTACGGGCGACAGTGGAATACTCCGTCTCGGTCGAAACTCTCGTGGACGTGCGGACAGATGTGGTCAATACCGTAACGGTAGTTCTTCGTCGTCGTTAGCTTCAACACAGGATCAATTTCTCGAGCACGCTCACCTAGCAACAGTTGTGGTCTGCCTTATCGTGACAGTACGAGTGGGTCGCGGTGGTGGCCCACGTCCACCTCCTCGTGCAATGTCGTCTGGATCCTCTTGACGCGCGATATGGAAGCTCGAAATGTTCCACGGAAAAGCGAAAGTGGTCAGAAAAAGCAAGCACCAAATTGCTACAATGTGCTGCAACTTGCCTGCCATGATTAGCGGTTTCCGTGAACGTCGAGAATGATCGTAGTATGCTGACCTGCAAACAGACAGCTGCAATTCAATTGATATAGCAGTCCAGATTTCTAGGGAGTGTGCCGTTCCTCCAGCCACTGTGCGACAAGCGGCTCAGATCTAGCTCTGGGGTGGGGAAGAATGCACATTCCAGCATGCGCGAAAGGGCGTCTAGTGGTGAAGCCAAGCCTTTCCAGCCGTCAAGGAGGTACCTCTGCATTCTGATCACGCAAGAACGCCAATGGAGTCACATGTTGCTTTTCTATCCCTTCTGGGACGGTATCACAATTCCACAGTGGCGTCATCACAAGAGGAGGCTATTAGTTTCATATCGGTCCTCCGCGGACATGGAGGTATATTCGATGTCTTCTAACAATAATCACCGGCACTGGGAACTGGAAGGTTGCCGTGTCTCAGTACGTAGATCCAAGGAGCTGTCGGGTCGAGATGAGCCAATTCATGAGAATGCTTGAGTCTCACGACACTGCAGACAGCGGGAGAGTGATGACAAGATTCTCGTCCTCTTCGAGAGTGTCATCAGATCGCGAATAAGCAGGACGTGTAAGAGTTGTCGACGCATAGCGATCGTTTCATGACCTTCTATTTGCGTGGTTGCACAGAGGCAGCACTGTTGAAACCAGTTTCACATCTCTCAGGACGACGAAACATCTGCGACATTCCTCCCAAGTTGCTCAGCAGTAGCTTCACGAGAACTGGACACAACTTTCAATATTAGTTGCGATCCGCTCTGTCATCATGGTCGGTGGCATACCTAGTCTTAGCCATCCCCAGAACTGCAGAGCAAAGAGCGCAGAAGGATCTTTTTTTCCGAGGCAGAAACAAAACTTCTGACAATGGATAACAGAAGAATCGAGACCAAAATGTTCTCACAACCGAACTCCAATCCGATCCTATGCCAACCAGACTCCTGCATCCTACTCTCCAAGCTCCCTCGTGAACTACGCGACGAGATCTGGTACTACCTCATCGAACCAAAGCGGGACATCTTAATCTTCAAGCCCAAATCCAACGATGTCAGCTGCGAAACAGAGCGCCCTAATTGCTGTTACACTGTACCATTACCATTCACCATCAACGCCTGTCGACAGATGCGCACAGAAGTATCTCAAGCCTACTACGCCTTCAACACCTTCCGCTGCCCAATTGACGATAAATGTAATATGAAACTTGTCTATTGGATTAGATCACTATCAGCAAATCATAGACGAGCGGTCAGAAAAGTAGTAGTCGAACTCCGACTAGGCTATTCGACGACGCCTTTGGAGGAGAAGCAGTTGCGGATGCTGGCGGACCTGTGGGATTATCCAAGTCTGTGTTTCTTCATGGAGTCAATGTCGGAAATTGATTTTGATCATGGCAAGCTGCAATATGAGAACGGCTCATCGGGTTCGCAAGACAAGTCTGTTGTGCAAGGGTGGTTGGTGAAGATGGAGACTCTCAAGGAACAGGCACTTGAAGCTGCTGCTTGGCGTGCAACTGAAGAACGCTTCTGGGCAGTTGTCAAATTTGACGTAGATCCGGTGGAATCAAAGTGATGCCGAGTGCCCGCTCTGAGATGATGGGCATATGTCTCTGCATGACAATATCATCAAGTCATAATTTAATGATAGTCGTAATAATTTTGGGCGGGCTTCGAACAAATGAGTATTGGACGTAATCAGCCATATCCGTCATCACCTGACGAGGCGGAGTAAATCTCCCAAGATCTTAAGGAGGTGCGCGCGGTACGGGACCAGTGTTTCGTACGAAGGCGGTGGCCACAAAGCGTGGTGAACAGGCTAGAGCCATATTTTGTGCATCCCTCTCCATCTCAGAACAATCGCTGTGAAAGCACGCCTTTCTTTGCAGACAGAGGAGGTCCTCGCCTTCAAAACATGGCTACGTTCGGAAAACGGAGCAGTATGCTATCCAGAGTTCGACGTCGTCCAGTAAACCAATCGCCAGAGCTTAGCCCGTCCTCCGACAAGGCGAGGAGTTGTCTGCTCCTCGGCCTGGCGAAGCCGCGCAAAAGCGCTGTGAAGAGCTGTTCGAGGCACGATATGTTGTTTCCGAGTCTAGCGATTGAGTGGTTCTATAACACTGTAGCGGCCTCAGCTGACGAGCAGGAACAGGAATTTGAGTTGAAAGTCTTGCCAGCGCTGCAGGACATGTTTGCGTAAGGTGTCGGAAGCCTCGGAAAATACAGTTGAGCAACATCACAACTTCGCTCGCATATAACTTGGTTTGCTTGCATCCGCTTCGTCAGCCGCAGATCCATCGACACCGACATCGATAATCACTCCTTCACCGTTGTCAGCATCGATCTCGCATTCTTGGCAATCCTCAATCCCAACACCATTCGCATATTGCACAACAACGAACTCAATCTCTTTCGCACCCAACACCACCATCGGAGCATGCCACGTTCCAGGACCATATGTCACAGCTTGGTCACCTCTGGCAATGAAAGCTTGCAAATTCTCCAAGTCGGGCAGACCAGTTCCTTTTGGGCACTGCGACGGAGAGAGCGCAGCTACAGAGCGTGTAGTGGAAGGCACATGGTCGTTCGTAAAAGGGTCCGGTCTTGCACCAAGCAATCTCTCCTTCAGACTTCTCTTTCTCCTCGGCGCATCAACAGGATATGCCTTATCTGGCTGCTCAGCGTCACTTCTTGCCTTTGCAGGTAATGTGGGAGCCACAATGACCAGGTACTTTGTCCTCTTATCCTCTTTCCCTAGTCCCAAGGGCACAAACGTCTGCGGAGTATATGGATGCCTCTCCACAATCCCCACCTTGAACACTTCTTTCCCATCTGACTTCCTCTTCGACAAAGTCCTTGGCTTACACACGAACATATTCATTGCCACCTTCGCTGCCTTGCGACTTGCTGCCCGATCGTAATGATTCGCCATATGTGTGACGTTTAGCCATTTGGTCGCGCTCCCTTGATTTGCGGTTTGATGCTGTAGCCTCCATTCTCCGTTGCCGTCTAATTCGTCGTGTGCAGCAGGATTTTGGATGACTTCGCCGAAAGGTGCAAAAGCCTGGGGCGTGAGAGGTGAGATGGAAACGAGACGGTCCGGAGCTTGGGATCGCATGTTCGTGAAGCTACAAGAAGATACTACTAATGCGACTTGAAGCGAGGATGTCGGGGTTCGAGGTTATCGGATTGGCTGTTTGGGCTGTAGCCGTCGCCAGGTGGTCGGATGAAGGTCTTCTTTAGCCACGCAATGACTCTGGAGGATGTCGATTCTGGATTTGATGTAGACATGTTCGGACAGGTGAGAGGTAAGGGAAGCAAGGTGGGGTCTCCGATAGGCGAAAGCTTTATGCTTGTTTAAGCTTATCGGCTAGCGCGGCGGCAGGGATGAGCTCATCGACGCGTGAACCTTGGACGCGTCGTGAGGACTTCGACTTGTTATCATTCGCGTACAATGCATCGATCATGAGCTCGACACCACCGCGCGCATCTAGCCAACCGGCCATTTTAAGCGACTCTGTTGCCAATGGAGTCAGCAGTCCGCCGAGCAGTCCTCCGGACGCCTTTCCATGGGAAGGGAAGCAAGACGAGTCCTCGTTAAGTAGCAACAACAAGTCCGTCTCGAATGCATCGACAACAGCAGGTCCTTTCAGGAATGTCTTCTCCATCCTCGGCAAGCGCAAACCTCTAACGCCTTCCACCGATAATCCTCGTCCCTCTAAGACCTCCAAACCTTCTACTCCTGCCAACGATGGTCTCCAACAAATGCAAATGAGCCTCGGCCAGAAAGTCCAAAAGAAATGCCTTACTTGTGGAATGGAGTACGTCGCTTCTTCGGCGGAAGATCGGAAACTGCATGATAAGTACCATAAGCAGAATGTGGATGGGTACGATGTGGGCAAGGACTTTGTGGTGAAAGTGAGGCAAGAAGGGAAGAGATTGTGTGTCTTCAAGGGAGTGGAAGAGGGAGATACAATTTTGTATGTGGACTGTGGAAACTCTGTCCATCGAAAGAGAAAAGCGCAGGAGGTCTTGGCGATTGTGCAGAGGGAGCTGGGGGCTGTGGAGATTCCAGAGAAAGATATCTGGGAGGGCAGAAGGAGGGATGGTCAAGAAGCCCCGGAAGATCCGACATATAAGAGTTTCTTGTATGTCCGAGGGACGAAGTGTGTGGGGTTCTTGCTGGTGAAGAGGATCGAGCAAGCATTGGAGGTGGTGAAGCCGAAGGCTCTAGAGAAAGACAAGAGGTTGACGACGCCAGCGAGTGAGAAAGCAGAAAGTGCGACGAAAACGCAGTCTGCACTGGAGAAGCTCAGAGCACGGAAGCAGCAAGAAGCGGATGCTGCGAAAGCTGTCAAGGACGAGATTGAACAAGCAGCAGGACAAACCATCGAGCTCTCTGAGACGAAACATTCTGCCATTATGGGCATCTCAAGGATCTGGACTTCTCCCTCTGTCAGAGGACAAGGTATCGCGAGATGTCTATTGAACACCGCAATCAACCGGCACAATTCCACGATCGAGTCTCGAGAAGATGGGGAACGCCCTGCGACAAGTGGTGTTCCGAGAAAGATCGGGAGGAAACAGGACATCGCTTTCTCTCAACCCACAGCGGCTGGAGCACAATTAGCAAGACGGTGGTTTGGAAGGGCATGTGGATGGAGAGTCTATGTGGACTGAATGAAAAATTGACAGATTACAGAAAGGGCTATCAATCAAACAGTATGTCTAGCTGCACACTCTCACCACTCGGGTTGCAAAATGAGCCTGGGACCACTCTCATGTCATTGCGACTTGTCCTAGTAAAGATCAGAGATCAAGAGCAAAAGCAAAAACGGTAATGTAGCAGGACTCGAGAGTGCTGGGTTCAAATTCGTCATACACGATGACGAGATTGTCCCGACCTGTATGGCAATTTCCCGTACTGGAACCCCATCGATGACTCTCATCATAGGCCTTTTGAAACGAGACGCCTGTCTACCTGTCAAGCTCATCAATGCGTGCCACAATAGTCTACTGCAAGACGAAATGATGGACCTAATGAATGAAGCGAAATGACAAAGACCTAACGCGCAGCTCGAACACGGCGGTGCACGGATCTGAGTCTTCATACTTGAAATAAGGCCCCAGGCACAGGCAGTCCAGATGCAGACATTGGGCACATGCCGTTGGAGCCGAAGAAAAGGCACCGAATGCAAGCGGTAAAAAGTTCTACACGCATAGGAAAGGGTTCACCTTCTGGGAGCTGCTGAAGCGGCAAAACAATCACAAGCAACTCATGGTTCGAGCCACTCACCCATGATCTACAGGGCCTTGAGAACCCTGGCAGACAACAGATTAGTGGCTTTCGGTCAGCATTCGCCAGATATGAAGCATGACTTACGACCTATACCACTAGGCCACTGTTTTGTTGGAGGTATATGGGTGAGCGCTCAATTCATTGTCTCACTTGCTCGTGCAGACTGGAAAAGAATGGGGAACTCCATCGGATTTAGAGCTCGAGCACCAGAGGAGCCTGATATACCGACTTGCGACCCAAGGCACGAGAACGATCATTACGAGGCCCATACCTCAAGTTAAAAGAGCAAAACAATCAGCACTCGTA
Source organism: Cercospora berteroae (assembly GCA_002933655.1). Lineage (NCBI taxonomy): Eukaryota > Fungi > Ascomycota > Dothideomycetes > Mycosphaerellales > Mycosphaerellaceae > Cercospora > Cercospora berteroae. The sequence continues at coordinate 275,164 of PNEN01000488.1, read as the reverse complement.
GAGCGGTAGCGCGAGATAATCGACCTTGATGGCGAAGTCTAGCAGGCGTCACCAAAGATCCACATCCGACTATCATTGGCTAGCGCTCAGGTTTGAACGACTTATAACCATACCGCTCGACTAAGACTGATCGTTCGAAACTCTTCCAATTGGAATTATCTATGAATGTCACTCACCCCGAGAGGATAGCAAAGATGGTGCTCGCGAGCTTGCAACATGGCGATGGTTTCGATGTCAAGCATAGCAACAAAGTGGCTTTTGGCAAGGCAAAATGAGTGTTGCAAACAATAGGAATGGACGAGCTTGTCGGGACAGGTTAGAGCACTGGGAATCAAAGATAATCTCGATCGAGGTGCTCTGATTGCCATCCGACTTGATCAGCGTACCTGAACGTCGACTTACGATCATACCGCTGGGCCAAGACCAGTGTTGAGTAGAAGCGGCACTGTGGCCTCTTGTAGAGGCTAGTCGGAATAATCGAGAGCCAGTAGAGCACAAGAAAGGTGAACGAGTCTCTCCGGAAGGAAGATGGCTACATGGAGCAAAAACGAAGCAAAACAATCGACAATGGCCGAGTATTCACTGGAGCACAGGATTAATTGGAAGACATCGCGGTGCGTCTCCAGATCCCCGCCGCTGTCGGTCACGCTGATCAGCGTACAAACTTGCACGTCTTACGACCATACCGCTGGACCAAGGTCGATTGGTTAATTGATGCAAATCGAGTATCACTTATGACGACCAGTCTTCGCCCAAGACTGCTGAAAGCAAGCGGAAGATTATGGCATCCCAGGAGACGGATATAGGCGGAACACAGAAAGACAGAAGAAGAAGAAGTGCAAACAATCAGCAATGGCCAGCCATTTATGATGAATGGAAGAACCGAACGCAGACGTTCAAGAAACCTCTTCGTTTTAGTCTTCTCGGTCATCGTGTTCAACAGCGTACGAATGGCACGACTTACGCTTGTACCGCTAAACCAATGATGGTTGTTGGGCATGTTCAGAATGCGGGCCACTCATCAACGTTGATCCACAGTGAAGACGACGAGAATCTAGCGACGGCACGAGACAGACAGGATACCTTTCTTCCAAGATTCCTGCAGCAAGATACTGGGTGGGTAAGGCAAAAAAGGGCAAAACGGTCGACAATAGTCTAGCGTTTTCGAACCACTACAACAGCAGGGAGAAATGAAGACGTCGACGTCGCTTCGCATCATCACCCCGGCGATCCAATTCAGCGGCGTGTATGATTCCATGACTTATGCTGAGACCGCTAGACCAAGACCGATCGTCAAATAGCTGATGATGAGAATTGTATATAAACAGTGAACCGAAGAAAGCATGGCTGGGGAGAGATTGTCATTGATGGGTTCGATATGGTGGAAGCAAAAGTTGGTTTCACAATGACCATAAGAGATAGGTGTCTTTTGAGCACGACGCAAAACTATCAGCTTTGGCCGCGTGGTGTTGCAGGCATCACTTCCTGCTTGTGCCAGCTGACGTTATGAGGAATTCGGCACATACAACGTGTTTCAGCGACGTCTGCAGGTCGACTAATAGAGTAGCACTAGACCAAGGCTGTTGTTGAAATTCGTGATGTTGAAAACCACATATGGACTCTGGTTTTGTAAGTGGTCGTGGGTACAGGGGTCACTCCAAGTGCGATTTTGTGGGATGGAGGGAGAATTCAGGCCAATGGGGGAGACACATCCGAACGTTCGAAATGCGTGATGGCCAATGGGGGAGACACATCCGAACGTTCGAAATGCGTGATGAAAGAGGTTCGATTGTTTATTCTGTGTAATCTTCCAAGTGTTACTCGAAGACGTAGATGTTGTCTTCTCCGTCAGTCAATATCTCTCCTCTACTGCTGCATGTGTTCCAAGGGCAGTGCCTTGGTCTAGACTCCTTCTCTGTTTGCTGAAAGGCTCTGCGCAGCCACAAAGTCTTCGAGCCAATTGGTCGCTCGGCACGGGGAGTGCGAAAGGGCACGTATGTATAGGATGTGTGACTTTGGGTCTCTCGGCGTCCATTGTAGTCTTGATGCCACATTACATCCTCCCGGCCCGGTATGCTAGACCTGTCTTGCGACTCAGCGCTGAGCGCATTGGCCATTGAAATCCTCGACGAAGTGGTGCAGGAGTTCCATTGTTCTTCAATGTTGGGCGCGAGCGCCCATGGAGTGTGAGATCCGGTTCCACAAAGGTTTCGACCATGTTGTGGAGCGAACGAATGGTTCGATCACACTCAACATCCCTGGCCTCAACGGGCAGACGGCGCAACATTGAGCATCGTCCGTTCGGTTGCTCATCTGCCCTCAGCCCATTGATTCTTCACTTCTCAGAACATCCTCCAGCAGAGCCTTCGCCTCTTGCACAAGCTCAGCCTCTTTCTCGGCGCCAACTTTGTTTCCGCGACTATTCAGCCAGCCAATATTCAGATGTCCTAATCCACCATTCTTGATCCTCTCCGGATCCAGCTGCTGCTCTTTCGGAACTGGCGCGAACCCTCTCGGCGTCGACTGAGCTGGCGCCTGTACTGGCTTCGGCTGCTCAGGTAATGCGAGCGGATCAGGTGTGATTATACCAGCTTCTTCCAGGGCATAGGTCTGTCGGCGAAGCATGACAAATATGGACTGCAAGTGAGTGAAGAAAGACTCGGTGTTGTCCTTGAATTGGGCTTTCCGGTCTTCGACGGTGTCGTTATTCGTGCCTGCCATTTTTTCGTCTTCATCGTCTTCGGAGGCGTGCAGGTTTAGTGGTCGGTTCGTGAGTGCATGAATGGCTTGGCCGGCTGAAGTGACAAGTTTCGAAACATCTTGGTTGATCTCCGAGAGCTCGTCGATGCGCTCTTCCGGCGTGAAGGTCCGTGGTTGTTGCGCCATCGCGTTCTTCAGCGCAATGGCATTGTCAACACCAAGTGCATGTCTTCGCGATGCAGCAAGAACAAAGTGAACGCGCCAGCAGCTGCAGGTACAGTTTAGCGGCGGGATGAGCCGAGCCGCCGGAACCCTGCACAGCTTCACTTCGAGCCTCCGTTTCCACTACAACTTCACATCACTCGCGGGATCATCTTTTATTCATCTTCTTACTTCACATGTGAAGGCCGTTGAGAACTCATCATGGCGTCGCAGCCATTACCGCCGTCGCGCACAACGAGCGTTGGACCTTCCAGTGCAGGCGGCATGGGCGCTCCTCCGCCAAATGCGCCAGGCGGCGCGGGCGGCCAGAACAACCAACAGCAGAATCTGAATCAAATAGTAAGTGTTCCGTTGTTGTCGCGTCGATTTCCACAGTTTATCCTCTGCCGGATGCGCCCCCGTCAAGCTTTGCGCATCGCACGAACCTATCATACTGGCGTCGAAGGACCGCGCGAGCCCAAGCGCATCCAGCGGCGGCGCTCTATCGAATCGGGGTCTGACGAGCTCGGATTGAGAATGCCATGCGAGAGATTACTATTGAGAAAACGCCGGCAATCACTCGTATGCGCCTTCCGATCTGTCGCCACTGCCGCTGAGAACACTCGGTCGTTCGTCGCCAGAAGGAACCCACAAGAGCTCAATCCGATATCTGTATTGCTGCCTTTCCCACGACATCGACATCGACATCGAAGAAGATTCACGTCAGCCCTCACGAACCCGGCAGCGCGCTTCCTCCCGTCAACACGATGCAGCCGTCTTCCTCCGCACAACGCGACCCCGTTTACTCGGATCCTGCACTTCGTCAACTAGTTCATCACTGCGCATCAGACAACTTCCACCGGCATGATGGCTGACATCATTCCCCAGGTACTTGAATATCTCTCTAAGAAAGGGTACAGCCGTACCGAGGCCATGCTCCGCAAAGAGAGTGCAAACACCGACGCCAACGGCAACATTGTCGCCACCTCGATCGATGAAATCGGTGGCAAGAAGTATGGGCGCGCCTTCGACCTCATTACAAACTGGATCGACAATGTTTTGGACATCTACAAGCCAGAGCTGAAGCGTCTACTCTGGCCGCTCTTTGTGTACTCCTATCTGCAATGCATCGGCGAGTTTTATTCTCGAGATGCAGAGGAATTCTTCACACGTTTTCGGAGCCACTTCGAGCGCGAGAACCCAGATGATCTGCGAGCGCTCTCCAAGTTGTACGAGCCGGAGCACGCGCAGGACAACGCCGTCGCGGATCTGTATCGCAATAACAAGTACCGCCTGACACTTAGCAACATGGCTTTCCAAACGCTCATGATGCACTTGGAGAGCAAAGATAACGAAGGCGGCAAGGTCATCACCCATATCATCTCACAGAACTTGGACGTGCGCGTAGTGGATCGCGCCGCTGCCGGCACTGAGCGGAGTCTGGCGAAAATGCTAGCAACCCGAGACGGGCAGGAAGACGTGCCGGCAGAGGACGAAGGCATTCCTGGTCATAATCCCGGATCTGCCAACCTCGACCCCAAGGCACCTTCAGTACTGTCGAAGCTTGCTCTTGGCCCACTACCCATGGAGAATGACTTGTTAGAGGACGTCAAGGCAGAATTGCAAGAACATGACGCAGCACACCCGCCCGCGGCAGGCCAAACCTCTCTGATTGATGAGTTTGAGCAGCGCATAAAGCGCGAAGAGACTGATGATGCGGCACCCTCGCGAGACGCACTCCCCTTCCCACCTTCCACGGCACGAGACGTGGCTATGGAGGTGCAGAGAGTCAAAGAAAATCGTGACCGCTTCCGCATCGAAGGCAAGACTGGTGGCGTTGGGCCTGGTGTGAGTGTGACGATGTTCACATTCCACAATACTTATGACAGCGTCAACTGCATCGAATTCTCCGGCGACAATTGCCTCGTCGCCATCGGATCTGCAGAGTCATACATCAGAGTCTGGTCACTAGATGGGCAGACTTTGACTTCACCTACTGACCCTCCGAACTTCCAGCCATCCTCGTCACGACGTTTGATCGGACACTCTGGCCCAGTCTACGGGCTTTCGTTTTCGCCATCGATTGCTATTCCAGAACCACAGATGAATGGGCATACGAACAACTCGACTTCATCGGACTCGCGCCCAAGATATTTACTATCTTGCTCAGCGGACTGCACTATCCGGCTGTGGTCATTAGATACGTGGACAAACTTGGTGGTCTACAAATCCCACAATCTGCCTGTCTGGGACGTCCGCTTCTCACCATATGGCCACTACTTCACCTCATGTTCTGCAGACCGAACAGCTCGACTCTGGAGTACACCGCAGATCGCACCACTACGGCTCTTCGTTGGGCACGACTCGGACGTAGACACAGTGGCATGGCATCCAAACAGCGCTTACATCTTCACGGGATCGAGTACGCCAGACAGGACAGTGCGCATGTGGGACATCTCAAGAGGACAAGCTGTGCGTATCTTCACCGGCCACGTGGGCAACGTTACCGCTCTTGCTTGCTCGCCGAGCGGGAAGATTCTCGCCAGCGCGGACGACAGAGGAGAAATTCTGCTCTGGGATCTAGCTCGCGGTCGTTTGGTGAAGCGCATGCGTGGACACGGTCGAGGCGGAATCTGGAGCCTGGATTGGAGCATCGAGTCGAGCGTGCTCGTCTCTGGCGGCGCGGACGGAACTGTCCGTGTCTGGGACGTGCAGCCCAACAAGGAAGGCCAAGGCAAGGTCGTAGGCGAAGGTGGAGCTGGTGCCAAAATCGATGGCGCAGCGACGGGAGGTGCTGTTGCGAAGGGCAAGTCCAAGAAGGACGTTGTGATATCACCCGACCAGATCTCGGCTTTTCCGACCAAGAAGAGTCCTGTCTACAAGGTCGGCTTCACACAGATGAATCTGGTCGTTGCAGGCGGTGCTTATCTGCCTTGAGCCTGGTCTCAGGACCAGCATACAGATGCTGGCATGAAAGACAATTGAGGTATTAGCAAGGCGTTATCGGGATGGGTAGAACTACGATACCATTGACAGGAATGGTCAGAGCATGGACTTGGAATTGATACCAGCCACACCTATTCTCACGTCACTGCTCGTCAAGACTTGTTCTCATGCTGATCTCGCTCGCGCAGCCACTTCGATCCGGAGACCGTCCGCATATGTGGCTGTGATCGTGATACCAGCAATTGTGGCTCAGCAACCACATCAGATAACAGTTTATCCGCATTCTGCACACCATCCCGAGTCAAGCTGACGCTGTTCTCTATTTCCACTCACAATGGGCTAACTGGATTGGTGTAGAGATCTACTCGATATCAAGCCTTGTGTCAAGTTTCAAGCACGGTATGACGTTGTTCGACAGCGAGAAATTCGGACCCTGAATTCGTTTCCAGCAATCCTTTAGCCAGGATTCCAACTTCCCGTCCACACCACCACGACACCTGCGCAGCCCTGTCTCCACATTTGAGCCTCTGAATCGGGGCGGTTGACGTCGTTTTAGATGTGCTCGGTAGGGCTATCGCAGGCTACGCGAACTGTTGTGGCACGGTGTGAAGTGGACGATGATGTAGTTTGGCAATCTCGTGAGCTCGGTTGCCCTTGTTGCTGAAAGCAGGTATTATGGACCATGAATCACGAATGCATAGATATATGTGATGCCTCCGCGGACGACTTTGGGCTCTCCTTCTTACCCTTCACAGCAAAGTACAGAGCTACAACCTACGTTTACAGAATATTATCTCAAGAATCGATGCAGTAAGAAAGACAGCAAACCACAATCACAACAGGAAGACCAAGACGACAAGATGGCCATCACCCGCAAACACAACACCACAACTCGCACCTCGCGCACCACCGCAACAGGCAAGAAGCCTTCTCTCCTCTCTCGTCTCCGGAACAAGAACCAAGCCAAGGTTACAACTTCGCAATCTACGAACCCCATCACGGGCACGACGACCACGACGCAGAAGACTACAACTCATCCTAATGGAATCGGCTACAGAGGACACGGAGGTCGTGGACCAATGGCTAGTAACCACGCGACACACTACACCACTGGAACTTCGGGGCCGGTGCACCACCATAAGAGGAAGACGAGCATGGGAGATAAGATCTCTGGAGCTTTGTTGAAGTTGAAGGGGAGTGCGACGGGGAGGAGTGGACAGAAGGTGAGTTCCCTTTCATGAGTTTTCGAGTGCGTGATATCGGTGTGGACTAGTTCGCTTACTTGATTCTGCTAGGCCGCTGGTACTCGAAGAATGCATGGTACTGATGGCCGTGGTGCGAGGAGGACTTATGTCTAAGGAAGCACTTGGTTCTGATGCCTGACATGACCAGAGGAAATACTCTGCGAATGATTTGACGGACACGATTGCTGTACGATTCGTGCGTGTTGTACGACTAGGCGATACCCTTTTCTCTTTGATTGTTTGTTTATTTGATTGAGAAAGCGTTGTATGAAATGCAGTATTCATTGAACGAAGCTATATCAAGTTCTCAAAATGTGTACCCCAGCGCTTCCTCCTGATTTGAACAAACAGCTGGTAAAATTGCCGAAAGATGTGATGAAGGACGAAGGACTCTCCAAACCAAACACGACACGCTCTGCCATCCTCTCCGAAAGCCATCATGAAATGCTGTCAACCAAGCAGCGTGAAGCACCAGATCAAGAAATCTTTAAGCCCGTAAGATCAATTCCTTCGACCTCGTCCGGCTCGCGTCCATACTCATCATAATATCTCTTTCTTTCTGGGTGTGTGAGAACGTCGTAGGCTTTGTTGATTGCGATCTGTTCATTACATACGGTCAGTACTGCGATCCGACAGAAACTCCAACCTGTGAGATTTTGCTCACCCATCTCGAAGGAGCATCTGGATCTTCAGGATTTCGATTCGGATTGTGGCGGAGGGAGAGACGTTCGAGTTGTCTGCGAATGAAGCTGTTGTCAGCATGCTGGTCCATGTCCGTTTCTCGGCGTGTGTTTGGTGTTTGTCTTACCTCTTCGCAAGAAGCAGAAGAACATCCGGATCAGTCGAAGGATTGATATCCAGAATTCGATACAGCAATGGCCAGTCTGTCTTGCTCCATTCCGCATGAATTGCTTCATCATCGCTGTCGTCGTAGTCGGCATACGAGTAGAATTGGTACTCGCCTGTTCCAGTCGCAGAAGCGCGTTTGTTGCTGCTACTGCGGCGGATGGGCTCTGGAGGAGCGGCAAATGGTGGGTGCACAGCCGCTGCAAAAGGTGATGGCATGCTTCTGAAAGATCTTGGAGAGGGTGGAGTCGGTGGGGTAGAGCTCATTGGAGCAGAGGCGGGCATAATTGGTGAGGTTGGCGGAGGTGGGAATCTTGGGCTTGTTGAGGCTGCTGGTGGCATGAAGGCTGCTGGTCGAGTGCATTCCATGCTTTTCCCACTGCGACCTTGGCTACTGTCTACTCGCTCTAGTGAATGGTTGCTGGAGCGCGGCGATCGAGATGAGGGCGGCGTTAATGTTGGATCGCTGCTGCTCGGACTGTATGTCGACGTATATGGTGGAGGTGGAGGCAAATTGTTGTTAAGTCGTATCGGTATTGTATGAGGAACCTCCGCTGGTGTGTATCGCGCGCTGGCCTTACTGATTCTTCGAGGTGTACCGCCTAAGGGCAGAGCATCTTTGTAACCAGAATCTCGTCTTCCGCGTTGAAGCTCCTCTTCCAGATCTCGCAATTCTGCCAACTTCATTCCTGATTGGTCGCACTTAGCAAGTTGAGCATTGAGTGCTTGTAGGAGTTCTCGATCAGTGGTCGTAAGGGCGTCTTGCGATTCTATTTTCTCGATCTTTTGTACCAGCTCCCTCGTCATGTCTTTGTTGAGGTCTTCCATCATTTCTACTGTCTTCTCTGGCAAGACTCCTCCGTTTCTAAGATCTCTTCTGAGGTTGTCTGTACGTGACTGGAGCTCTTTTGTCGCTTCTCTGTCCAATTTGATAATCTGTCTCAATTCACACACATTCAGCCCGGCCGCTTGCAGTGCCGCTGTGGTCGGCATTTTGCCCTACTTTCTGTTGAATTGCAGTGATATCGCAAACGCTGATTGTTACAGAGAGTTAGAGAATGATGAGCAGGCGCAGAGGATCTCTTTGCGAGCCGTGTTCGCGAGATCTTCAACCGGGAACATCCTCGTACAATCGCATTCCTGCCAACAAAGCCGACATACACGTCAGCTGCGAGGGTGCTTCGCGGATACAGGGCGAGATACCACACTCCTGCCACCTTACACCACCCAACGACCCGTTGCTTGGATGGTGTGTGCAGTAGAATGCTCGGCGTGCGCTCCGCAGCGCCTTAGGGCATCTGATACTTCCACGCGAACGTTGTGGAACCAGTGGATGCTGGGGTACACCGCCATTGTAACCCGACGATTGGCCACTGAGTGTGTGCTCCTCGGCACTTATGGTGCGAGCAATCTGGAGCAGAAGCAAGTTCGTCGTAGACGAGTGCACTGCTGCTGCCTGGGTCGCGGACCGACCTACCACTTTGAGCGCAGTATCTTGGGCGCTCGTCCATTATCTTGGGGTATCCCGGTACGAGGAGTTTCTATGCGTGCAAGTCCGAATCTTCACTGGAACGTTGTCTATCACAAACAAGTATCACGTCTCACCTGCTGAGTCTTGTACTACGCACTTTCGTGAGGTAGCCGAGGTTCCGGGGCGGGCAAGGCGGTCTAGGCGCAGATTTAGTGAAGGATTGTAGGTATATCTGTTAGAGCATCCTAGCTGCGCTTCCTCCAGGAAGACTTTTCGCCACTGTAGGATTTGTCAAAAGCCATGTGGTACAGGGACACCTTCGAAGATGCGTAGAGGCTGACCAGCTAGGCAGGTTCTGCTCAGGTTCTGCTCAGGCTCACCAGGCTGCCAGTGTCTCGAAGTGGTTGCTACATGCGCTTGCTCATGCAAGCGGAGATGGCCGATCAGTATGGCTTGCAGCAGAGGGTCTGATCCAGAATCGCAGCGGAATGCCTGCCACTCACGCCTTCGATAGGCATTGATCTCCAGTACCTGTCAGGATCGATACGCTCGCATCGCAGTGAAGGCTCGTCCGGGCCTCACGTGTTCAACGCTGTGTCCCTATTGGCATCCAGAAGGTACGGAGACACTCGTATCTGCCGTCAAGCAAAAGGCGCCTTCAGCGACGTTCGGGTGCGCTGCAAGACTCTGCGTTGATATCGAGCAGAACTCGGAAGTCCAGTGCTCAACCAAATTCGAGCCCCTCGGCGATCTGGAGATACGAGGACTGAGTCAATGACATGGATGAGAAGTTGCCGCCAGCAGCGAATCTTCGACGTCAGGATATGAGAGTGCCTCCCTCGATACGCCCGCGATGTTCGGATGCGTGATCCGCGGTTTGCAAGATGGATGGAACTGGTGAAGCTGGAATCTGAAGTGCACCGCTTCGCCAGACGAGCTGAGTGGCCCAAGTCGATTTTGTCGCACTGGATGTCAGTTTCGTGGAGGAACGTCTAGCAGGAAGACCAAAGATTGCAGGTCCTTCCTCCTCTCGAGATGCGCCTACCTCGACTGTGCGGAGTTAGTTTGGACATCACGTCCTCATCTAGGCACGTCCGCCCTTCAACAAAAGATGATTAGCAAAACTTTGCGTCGCATACAGTCAAGAAGACGCCATGCATTAACAAAACGCAATAGACGTGCACATACAAGTCAGTGTACAATGCGGCGGGCGGCCAAGTGCCAACCATCCTCAGGACACCAAAAGAATACAGGCACAGGCAGCTCTTCAAGGATTGAATCTCAGGATGGTATTGCATATATCTGATATGCCTCACTACCTCACGATGATGTTGTTGTTGCTGTGCCGAACTGCTCGACCGGGAGTATGCGGACGCTAGCCACACGAATGCACGTGCGGAGCCGCTAGAATCGAGTGCCAAGTATTTCACATGGCAACGGAACTTGTGGCTCCGCGGCAGCGTCTGCGACTTCGGCGATTTCGTGTCGGCGAGGACTGTCTCACATCGTGGTGTGCAGATGTTCAAGGCACCGTAGCCTATAGCGGTCGGTGTGTGTTGTCATGGTATATGTCCCAAAAGTTGTGGCAGCCCAGGACAATCTCGATGCTGTGGGTGGACAGCCGGAGTGCACCAGAAATTTTGTGGGTACGGTCTAGGTCCTGCGAATTTGGAAATTTATGCAATTGTGCAGGAGCCCAGAAGGAATTGGCAGGACTGTCGAAATGCGTGGAGGTTGCCTGGACAGTGACTACTCTCGAGGTCCAGAAATGGTGTTGCCGCTGCAAGTGTATGACGGATCAGCGTATGAGTGTGCTGAAGTGGCAGGATCCATACGCAGATATTTGTTGCCAGGTCGCCTCCAAGCAGCACATTCTGACGAGTCCGACGAGTAGGTAGTACCGCAAGTGTGTTTCCTTTCGTGAAGGCGGGTGCTTCTGGTCTGTCCCTCATCGAATATCCTCGTCCGTGACATCCTCCATGTCCTCCTCCACGATCTTCTTGTCGGTGTCTGTCCGCAACCCAATTGCCGCTTCTGCCGCCTTCTGTGTATGCGGTTCCTCCTTCAGCTGCTTGACGCGTCTCTTGTGTGGCTTGCCCTTGCTATGGCGCTGGTAGTTGGTCTCTGACTCGAACCATTTTGCGCATTCCGTGCAATACCACTCGCCGAACCCGGGCAGATCCTCCAACGCTTTGGTGTCCTTGAACTGCTGGAGGTGCTTTTGGTCCTGCTTGTCGGCGTAGATCTGATCGATGTCACGGATCGCGGCATACCGCCTCGCCTTCCTCTTGCTGTTCGCGCCTCTGATTGCAGGCATGGCGTGCGATTGTCAGCGCTGCGCCGCGCCGGTGTCGGTCTCGAAATGAGTCTGTAGTGGTCGAGCGCCCGTGTCGGTGCTGCGAGAGGTGTTCTGGTTGTGTGTGGAAACTTTGGTTCGCATTCAGTGCAGCGCACACAGCGAGATCGGACCGCTTCCTCGTCTCGGCTGGGCGCGACGCAAATTCTTCTTGACCTGGAGACCACGCCGTGCCGGGGGGTGTAGCCGAGGAAAGGAACGACGGAAGAGCGCCCGCCAATCACGGCGAACGCTTACTTTTGACCTCTTTCTCTACTCTTTGCCGACGTCTTGTTACGTCTTCTCTTGATATCCGCACCTTTTGCACTTCAGGTCTGCCCTCCGACCTGACAGTCCTCTCCTCTCTTGCAGCTTCGTTGGGACACTGCCTCTCAGCTGAGCGTCTTTCAGGATGTTGGCGCAACGACTCGCAGCGCGACAGCTGGTATGTTTGCTTCTGATAAGAGCTTGCGCACCCGCAGAGCGCGCCATTGAACGCGGAAAGAGAGACTGACACTCGCTCACCACAGCCCCGGCTGGGTCGCCGGACCTTCGCTACCGTCAATGACTCCCCTCTCACCAAGAAGGTCGAAATGACCAACTGGGAGAAGGGCCACTACATCAACTATGCGGGCATGAACGAGAACCTGAACATTGTGCGAAAGCGACTGAACAAGCCTCTCACATACGCCGAGAAGATCCTGTACTCGCACTTGGACGATCCGCATGGACAGGAGATTGAGCGCGGAAAGAGCTATCTCAAGCTCCGCCCAGACAGAGTTGCTTGCCAAGATGCCACCGCTCAGATGGCCATCCTGCAGTTCATGAGCTCGGGTATGGACGCTGTTGCCACACCCACCACTGTGCACTGCGATCACTTGATCGAGGCACAAGTTGGTGGCGAGAAAGATTTGGCGCGTGCATACGACATCAACCGAGAGGTGTACGACTTCTTGAGCTCTTCATGCGCTAAGTACAACATTGGTTTCTGGAAGCCAGGTTCTGGTATCATCCACCAGATTGTGCTCGAAAACTACGCCTTCCCCGGTGGTCTCATGATCGGTACCGACTCTCACACTCCAAACGCTGGCGGTCTTGGTATGGCCGCTATCGGTGTTGGTGGTGCGGATGCCGTCGATGTCATGGCTAGCTTGCCATGGGAGCTCAAGGCACCAAAGGTCATCGGTGTCAGGCTTACCGGAAAGATGAGCGGCTGGACTGCACCAAAGGGTGAGTTATAATCATCAAAGCGGGCTGCACTGACCGTGTACTAACGTTTTGTAGACATTATCTGCAAGGTCGCTGGTATCCTCACTGTCAAGGGTGGAACCGGTGCCATCGTCGAGTACCACGGACCTGGAACTGAGAACCTGAGCTGCACTGGAATGGCCACTATTTGTGAGTTCAGAGGTTATGAGCTGTTGCAGTAACGTGCGCTAACAAGGGAAACAGGCAACATGGGTGCTGAAATTGGTGCCACCACCTCGCTCTTCCCATTCAACGACCGCATGTACGACTACCTCGCCGCCACCAAGCGCCAGCACATTGGTGACTTCGCTCGCGGTTACGCTGCTGAGCTCCGCGAGGACGAGGGCGCCGAGTACGATGAGCTCATCGAGATCAACTTGAGCGAGCTCGAGCCACAAATCAACGGTCCCTTCACCCCAGATCTTGCTACACCAATCAGCAAGTTCGCAGACGCTGTCAAGGAGAACAAGTGGCCACAAGAGCTGAAGGTCGGTCTGATCGGATCCTGCACAAACTCCTCGTACGAGGATATGAGCAGAGCTGCGGCCATAGCTCAGGATGCGCTTGACCACGGTATCAAGGCCAAGGCACTTTTCACAATCACGCCTGGTTCTGAGCAGATTCGCGCTACTTGCGAGCGTGACGGTCAGCTCAAGACTCTCGAGGAATTCGGTGGCATGGTTCTTGGTGCGTGGAACCGCTTTCTCTGAACTCATGCGGCTTTCAATGCTAACAGGTGTGCAGCTAACGCATGTGGTCCATGTATCGGACAGTGGGATGTCAGTTCACCCAAACATTTTGTGCACCATACGAACTATTGCTGACCTTTTCACAGCGCCGCGACGTCAAGAAGGGCGAAGCCAACTCAATCATCTGCTCGTACAACCGAAACTTCACTGGTCGTAACGATGCCAATCCAGCCACCCACTCTTTCGTTGCCTCCCCCGATATGGTCGTTGCCATGACCCTCGCTGGCGACCTTACCTTCAACCCGCTCACCGACACACTCAAGGACAAGGATGGCAAGGACTTCAAGCTCAAGGAGCCAACCGGTGATGGCTTGCCTTCGCGCGGGTATGACCCAGGTATGCTTCTCTTCCCAAGACTCGTGCTATTGAGATCCAACTAACGCTCTGAAAGGAATGGATACGTACCAGCATCCACCAGAGGACCGCTCTAGCGTGAAGGTCCAGGTCTCGCCAACTTCTGATCGTCTCCAGCTTTTGGAGCCTTTCGAGCCATGGAACGGCCAGGACGCCAAGAACGTACCAATCCTCATCAAAGCTCAAGGCAAGACCACTACTGACCACATCTCTATGGCCGGCCCATGGTTGAAGTACCGTGGTCACTTGGACAACATCTCCAACAACTTACTCATCGGTGCCATCAACGAGGCCAACGGTGAGGCCAACAAGGTCAAGAACCAGGACACCGACAACTGGGACGCCGTGCCAGCAGTGGCCCGTCAATACAAGAAGGAGGGTGTCAAGTGGGTCGTCATTGGTGACTGGAACTACGGAGAGGGTTCGTCGCGTGAGCACGCTGCTCTCGAGCCTCGCCACCTTGGTGGTCTTGCCATCATCACCCGATCGTTCGCCCGTATCCACGAGACCAACTTGAAGAAGCAGGGTATGCTTCCTTTGACCTTCCAGACCCCAGAGGACTACGACAAGATCAAGCCAGATGACCGTGTCGACCTCAAGCTCACAGACATTGGTGTTGGCAAGCCTGTCACCATGACTGTGCACCCAGCTGCTGGCGGTCAAGCTTTCGATATCACACTTGTGCACACATTCAACGAAGGACAACTGGAATGGTTCAGGAACGGCAGTGCGCTGAACACCATGGCCAAGAAAGCAGCTCAGAAATAAGTTGATTCTGAGCGAGGATCAGGATGAGAAGAGGAGTGAATGACAAGAGGTATGAAAGCAACGACTTTCGGATCGTCGTGATGATACACAGGACGGGCGGCATTCGTCGCCTCGTGCATTACATGCGTGGGAGGCAGGGGCCAGCGCGGTCAGCGACGAGACTGTAGCATTGTGCATATTTATTTCAGGCGCGTTTGGTCGTTCCGGAGGGGATCATGTATTGTGACAATGAAACTTTTAAGACCAAATCTTCGTCCTTGCCAATCCAGCTGTGACGCGCGAGATCGTATGCCATGTGCTCTGTTGATTGGTGTTCCTACGTGAAGAAGTCAGTGCTGAATAAGTGCAGCAATGCCAACTTGAGATGTGCTTCCCAACGTGGAGGTGGAGATCTTCGATCTCGTGTGTAATGCCTGAGGCCGACACTTCGGCGAGACGGCCTCCGACTTGGCGCCAAGTGGAAAATCAAGCGCACCTGCCGCAATCACACAGCCAAAGCTCACCTCCGACGACAGAACCTCGAAGCACGTTCGCACAAATACCGTCGCCATGGCCAGTACGTGTGCCGATGGAGATATGGCCTTGGGATTATACTGACCAGATGCGCAGAGTCAAAGAACTCGTCTCAGCACAACCAGGCTAAGAAGAATCACAAGAACGGGTACGATTGCAGCACACCGCGAGCGAACGATGATGCATCGAGCATACGAGCGCCGTCGAGAGGAGGAAGAAATGAGCTGGAAAAGACAGAATTGCGCTGACGGAGGAATGTGAACAGTATCAAGAAGCCAAAGACCAACCGATACCCTTCGCTCAAGGGAACCGATCCTAAGTTCCGGAGAAACCACAGACATGCTCTTCACGGCACCATGAAGGCATTGGTGCGTGCAGATCATTCGCACCTGGATATCAATGGACAGCGCTGACAACTGGTACAGAAGGAGGTCAAGGACGGCAAGCGCGATGCGGCATAAATGAATTCTGCCCATTGAGTTTTGCTTTTCACTACTGCTGGAACCTGGAGCATATCGAACCGCGGTCTGACATTACGGCTTCGAAACGAGAGCATGCCATGGCGCAAAAGCGAGAGAAGGGATGGAAATGGCATCGCGAGAAGGGAGATACCTGCCTGCTTGAGAAAGGCCTCATGACGAAGGTAGCTGAATTGCATGCCTGAGCTGACAAGTCCGCCTTCTCCACCAAGGAAATCTCACCAACAGGTAAGCTGGGTCGACACCAGGCGCGTCTACCATTCGGACCTTGGGTTGCGCCCTCCGATCCATGGTGTTCCTCCCTTGTCCTTATTTGTTCTATCCTACGGCAGCAGTGTGTACAACGCCTCGCACAATCTCCATGCTTCAGCGTTGAAGGAAAATCTATCATGCCAAGATTGAGTCTTTTCGGAGCATACCATGTCATTACCAAACACGGATGCTGTTTCTGTCGGCGTTTGTGCATGAAGACTGTGGTTACAGACATTTTGATACGAAGCCTCTTTCTCTGTGAAGAGGGCGAAGCCGATCGACAAGAGTAGGTAGCTACGCAATTCGAATTTGTTGACCTTGCCATACGCTGTGCTTCTCATCTTCTTTGGCAGAACACTGTCTTCTACTAAAGCGCCATCTGCATGTTTGCAGCGTCGAGTGAGCGCCTGTCGCTCGCGTTTGTTGACGTCCAAGTACTACTGATATGATGCACAGACAATTGCGTTGCCGACCACAGGAAGGGGCGAGGTCGCTGTTCGCACTACCGTTGAGAATGCAGCAGTACAACTCAAGACAATCTTCACGTCTGATTCACACCGGTATCAAGAATGAGCGCAACTGTGTGCTCAGTTGCTGTGCCGCGCCCATATCGGTTTCCTCGCCATTTCAGCCGACACTCCCCTCGCAGGCAACGTTCTTTCCCTTCATGCGCGAGACACACTAGCGCGCTTCACGCTTCCCCCTTCTGCGAGCAAACAGCAGCGGCGACGAGACGCACCCAACGTCACTTCATCGCCCCAACGTCACCTCATCGCTCGCAATGCCTTCTCTCTTTCACCCCGCTCCTCCACCACCCCACTGCGCCACCGCCCACACGTGCAAGACGACGACACAGGTCGATCTGACCACCGCCATGGCCGACATCCAACAATGGCGACGCAAGATCCAGCCGGCGAGATCTCGCACTCCAGCCACGCCATTTCCCGATCACGAAGAACCCAATGACTACTTCACCTCCACGACGCCCAAGAAGCGCATCAAACCAAAGTTGTCGTCCTACTTTGGCCACAACCAGAAATCATCATTGCAGGGAGACGTAGCGACATCTACGGAGCTGCCAGCGTGGCCACCAGACCAGTTCTATCCTGATCCGAAGCCTGAAGAAGTGCTGGACGAGATGATGTGCACACTCATGGCATCTCTCTACAAACCACTCGACCCTCGCCACAACAGCTCTCTCATGTTGGTTTTCGAAGCGTACAGAGACTCAATCGACGAAAAAGCTCGACTTCAGCAGCGCCTTGGAGCTGAAGTTGCATCGAACAAGGCTTTGGTCGCGAAGCTCAACATGGCCGAGAAGGACTGGGAAGATGAGAAGCAAGACTACAAAGACGAAGTCAAGCGACTCGAAGTACTCCTGGCAAAAGCTAGCAAGCGTGGTGTCGCGGAAGTCACGCTTGCGCGTCAAGAGAGCAGGCTCCATGGGCATCAGTTCCGTGGTACTCACAAAAAGGAGAACATTTTCGAGCTCCTTGAAAAATCAAACTTGTACGATGACAAGACTTGGGACAGTCAGCGAGGTGAGTCGCAGATCACAATTCTGACATACTCATGCTAACATGATTGCAGCAACGATGAAGCCCATGGTTCCATCTCCTTCCAACAAAGACATCCAGGCTTCACAACAATTGGCACAGAAGAAGTCCATGACACACCTTCACGCAGAGCTCCCGTTCGGCACGCCTCCAACGAGCGACATTCGTTTCTCGTTGGCAAACCCATCGTTGGAACAGGATCTGCGCAAGCTTACCAGCCGAAAGCGTGCTGACCCCGGGTCGACAACTCAGAGCGACTCAGAGGACACCTTCTCTACATTCAGTTGCGAAGAGCTCGGGTCTCCGGAACAACCAGCACGACAATTGCTGTCGCAAGACGAAGATTATGTGTCCATCACAAAAATCGCCGAATCACTCGCTCGCCGCCGCAGAATGGATCCTGCCCAGATTATGCCCCAGCTCTTAACGATGTTCAATGCACAGGTTCTTGACAGCGGCAAGGCAGTCAGTATGCCAACAGCTCCTCCGCATGGTAACAACCCATGGCCGGCGCGGACGACACCGATGCTGGCGGCGACAAATGCTGCACCATCAAGACATCGCACTGTGATGTTGAAAGCGTCAGGCTTTCTGCAAAAACTCGTGCCCCAGCTTAACATGGACCCAAGCACTGGCCCTGAGGCAATTCGCAGATTCTCTTTTGAGCCAGGAGACGACTCTGTTCCCGCTGACAATCAGCTCCAGGCTTCGTGCTCTGACAACAAAGATCGCATCCTGCGAAAAACTGTTTCAGCGTATGCGTTGAGGGGGCCTGACATGGTCACCGCAACCCGCTCTTTGTCGCCTGTTGCCCAAAGCCCAACGCCGTCCACGTTGGGTGATGTGCGAGTCGGTCCGCCTTCGAGAATTCCAACACCAGTCTTCAGTTCTGGCTCACTTGCCAGGCCAAGACAGGAACGAGAGGATTCCACAGCCAGTTTATTGACTGTCATTCAACAAAACGATGAGAAGTGTCGTGCCAGATCGGTGAGCAGCTCCAATTACAGCTCGCCATCAAGCAGTCGAATCAATCTTGCTCGTGCAGCGCACGAAGTGCTCACCATACAGAGTCCCGTGCCTCGTCCTATCTCCAATGGAAGTGACGTTTTACGGGGTCACTCCAACTCGCTACGTGGCCCTGGTCTGACTGCAGGCACAGCCCGTGGTGCTCACATTGGGCCAGACATCTCTCCGCGAGGGCAGTTAATCAAGAGACCAAGTACGCAGTACCTTCGCGGTAGTCACACCGCGTCTTCGGTCAGCATCGATGTTCGACAGGAGAATACGCGGCCCGCAAATTGAGTTCTAGGCCATTGAAGTGCACAGCGCTGCTGCCGATAGGATCCGGATTTGATCGATGGTATGCAAGTCCACGAGGCACTGTGGCTTTGCTCATTGGCATATGCGGTAGTTGCCACTCGCATACCAGGCGAAATGAATCACCCGCATTAGCTCTCGACCGCAAAAACCAATTATCTTGACAGCGCCGCTCCAATAGTTCGCAGCGCGGCAAGTCTGGGGCAGCAAGTGCCAAGTCTGCAAAACGGTATGTGTTACAGTTGGCCGTCGGGCTCACACTCGAGGAATTTCTCAGCCACTATGGCTCGGCGCACAGGCACATGCAGCATTACAGTCGGTCAACCAGCGCTGTGATGGAAGCTGTGCTGGCGGACACAGCATTGACGTTGACGCGCTTGCGACGACCCGCTATAGGCATGGATCATTGCTATCGGCAGGGGTCCATTTCGTCAAGCGTGTTTCAGCATTCATGATACAGGCACTCTCACAGCATGTACCTAGGAGGTACAATGTTTGCAAAAAGTTCTGCCTGAAAACGTCAGTATGGATCGAATGTCTGCCCTTAGTTCGACAACACGTGCGAACACCATCGCTACGAAGTGCTCCCGAAGAACATCTCCAATGCTCGCCGCTCTTGCTCTTCAGCGATCCTCAGGTCTAGGCCTTTCGGGCAGTCCGTTCTTCAGAAATCTGCTCGGTCTGACGGTCCGCTGTCGTCCTTTGCACAGTCAACATGACGCACATGTTGCGCATGGGTGTGGCTGCTCGAGCACGGTGAACCACGCAGGCACACTTTGATCTTCGACATTGTCGCCACATCGTGTCGAAGATCAGCGCAAGGTCGTGCAGTGTGTTGGGGCACCACGTCAGCGGTGGGCGGACACAGTGAGTGATGGAGCTGCCTAGATCCATACAGCAGAAGCAAGTGAGGGGTGGTGCATTGCACAGCCACAATCGCGAAGGAGTATTCCGTCCTCGTGGCACAAATATCCGACTGCCACAACGCGGCCAGAGAGGATGTGTCGGCGTCGGGCCGGCGTGGCAGCTGACGGCTTTCGTGGTGACGACGCGCTTGTGCTTTGTCGGACAGGCATCCGAGCGACTGATGCGATCTCTGCGACCATAGTTGTCGCTGGAAGGAATTCTCGCGACCCACTGCTGGCGACGCACATCGACGATCCACTCACGGCATCCACGACTGTGAAGATGGGTATGGGAGTCGAATTTCTAGTGCCCCACGACTCGGCTCCGAGCTGCTTGTGGTTCCTACACGCTCCGAACACTTGTCGCTCATGCAGTTGCACACCGTCACGCGCACACAAGCTCTTCCCACAGGCTAGAGCAGTATGGTGAGAGGTACATTTGTACAGCAGCGGTATCGCAGGATCCATCACGTGTTATTCTCTGACAACGTGTTCGCTGGCTGCGAGCATTGATTGCGGCTGGAGGTGCAGCAATGAATGGAGCATCACATTCTATGCTCATTTCGGCTACTGAAGTGACTAGGTGAAGAACAGGCGGAGGTCCCGTCGAGGACTTCAGCCACTCACAGGTGGGTGTTTCGCATACAAAGCTTCTTTCTGCAGCATCACAGCCTTCACAGGCAAGTGGCATCGACAGACGGTATATGCGCGATCTAGCGGAGCGTGCCATAGCCCTGGGCGTCAATACCGGCAGACCTCTTACAGGCTATTGACGACCCGATCACGTCGGTAGCCGCTGGTGCAACGCCGACGGACTGCCGGGTTGTGCCAACTACTCCATCTCATCGCAGGGCGAAAATTTGATGGACAGCAAGTCATTGCACGTCACAGCTTCACTGCCTCGTGCTGTTGATGCGCACCGCACGGATCTCTCGATGCCGATGACCATCATGCACAACGAAGCAACGAAGGTGGCTCCGGCTGGGCGTTGCTCGCCCGCACGACTCCGAAGACGCGCTCCACCGTACTTCGCCAAGTGGCTCGATATGAGCGTGATCCCACTGCTTGGAAGCTGGACTGCGGACCAGTGTCCAGAAGGTCCGCTCGCGTGTCAAAAGGATCGCAGCAGTTTGCAGTCGACCAAGTGGCTCCTGCGGGCTACTAAGCGACCCTCGATCCTCGCACACGGCACGTTCTTGAGCTTTACATTGGCGCTATGCCGCAGGCCGCAGGCAGAGTGGCAGCAGCTTGGAGATCAGAGCATCGTTGGGCGGGGACGGAGCAGACATACGAAACGAGCCACAATGCGCACGGGGAGCAACTAGCGTTAGTCGCAGCGTCCCGCGTTGCATCGCGCCAGAGCCAGAGCCAGAGCCAGCACATGTGGCGTCGTCGTCGCCACAACTGTGGCGCAGGCGAGAGCGATGAGTGATCGGCAGGCTCGCTTGCGTCTCTCGTGCTCTCGTGGCCGACGGGCACAGGGCAAGCGGTCGAAGAGCATGGGAGAGATGGTGAGCGCGAACGAGCCGTGTCATTGCGTGTCGCTATAGGCAGCGTACCCTGATCGATCGCGACGTGCTGCAGAGTATGTGAGAGCTGCCGGCGGAGTATCGAAGCGCACGCTAGGAGGTCGCGACCGGACAGGGGTCGTTCAGAATTCAGTCTGGCGCCGCTCTTATTCTCATGGAAGCCCCAGTGCCCATCTGCTGTGGCTGAACATAATCTCTCCTCCAGTTTCACCACGGCGCAGCACAACTGGACTTCCACACCCTCCGCCCAGCACGCCTTCTTTCATGCTCTTCCAAACCTCCTCGCGACGGCGCTGCTGCTAGAGTGCTCCTCTGCTGGCCATGTTCCGCAATCGGTGAGTAGAGAAATGGCGAGGCGCGGTCGCAGTCAGCTCGCCAGCCCGCTGGCCGGACAGCCTCCACTGCCACATCGATCGTCTCCGGCGTTGCGCAACTGGAACTCTATCACGCTGCGGCGCGGACACCCACCACAATACAATTACTGACGGCGATTCCATAGCAGGAACTCCCAGAAGCCCAGCGACGACCTGTACCGCAACTTCAAGGCCAATTTCCCAACCCTCGGCGGCAACAGTGCGCCGTCGAGCAGCGACGCTGCCCAAGCGCCGCCGACGACTTCGCTCGCGGAAGCGCTCGACATCCCGTTGAACCCGCGGTAGGCCTCTCCCTGTCTGCGTGCTGGAAATACCCAGCACCGATCAACGCGGTCTGCGTGGCAGGCAACTGCGCATTATGAACGAGCACTGACATGCGCTCCAGACCTCTCGACACTCAGAGTCAGCCGCACGATATCAAGGATGCCGACCCCACCCCCCGAGGCTCCAACGAGCCGTGGAATTTTGGCACTTCTGGTCTAACACCGTCCCTTATGGATCCCAATAGCCACAGCTTCAACATGTTCGCCAACCAAATGCCGGGCTACTACACGCCCACGCCCGGCGGCACCAACACCCTCTATCACAACCAAGCCGGCGACCTGCACACGCCCACCTTCGGCATGGGATTGGGCACGCCGCTATCGATGCCAACTTCAGAGAGCGCCTTGCATGCTGGCCAGCAAGGCGCACCGTTCCATGGCTTCCAGCCCGGCTTGCCTCAGCACATGCAACAACCGCAGCAGCAACAATTCCAAAACATGAACCCTTTCCACATGCACCAGCAGGGCTTTGCGCCATCGCAGTTCTCACATCAGAACAGCTTCGATGACTTGCAAGGGCCGGTTGGAGACTCGCCTGTCGACGACATGGGTCTGGACATGGGCCTGCCACACCCACACCAATCGCCCGACATGCTCTTCCGGCCGCCCAACATGCATACCACGATGCAACCGCCCCCGCTGCATCCGTCCGCTGAGAAGTGCGTATCCAGACAACACAACACGAGCGAGACTAATATAACTTCTAGGTTCCGCTACCATGTCACGCTGAATGCGCCCACAGCGATGATCAAGCATGCCGATGAGATTCCCGTGACGTACCTCAACAAAGGCCAGGCGTACACGCTGAACGTCGTCGACACGCACACACAGCAAGGTGCGCCCGCGTCACGGTACCGGACCTACGTGCGCGTATCATTCGAAGATGAGCAGCAGCGACAGAAGCCCGCGGCTTGCTGGCAATTGTGGAAAGAAGGCCGAGGTACGAACGAAGCGCATCAACGCGGCGGTCGCTTGCAAGCCGTCGAATACGTCGACTCTGGTCAGCTTGGAGGCGCCGAAG
This sequence comes from Cercospora berteroae, assembly GCA_002933655.1. Lineage (NCBI taxonomy): Eukaryota > Fungi > Ascomycota > Dothideomycetes > Mycosphaerellales > Mycosphaerellaceae > Cercospora > Cercospora berteroae. Next base: position 252,033 of record PNEN01000488.1, on the reverse strand, counting down.
ACCCATCAAAACCGAAGGTCGACCTCGAATGTTCGTCTTTCGATGGCTTCTGCGTGACCTGGTCACCTGCCAACGGCGCTGCCGAATGTCCCATATCAGTGCGCTTCAACTTCTTGTCCACCGACTTCAGCCATTCCAAAGGCGTCAAGGGTATTCCAGTCCGGTTATGTGCGAAGACGGAAGCGATCGATGAGGCGACACTCACGCCATCACAAGCGACCGGATCAGAAGTGTGCTACTGCAAAGTGAAACTCTTCAGAGACCACGGCGCAGAACGAAAGCTGTCCAACGATGTTGCACATGTCAAGAAGACCATCGACAAGCTCAACCAGCAAATCGCACAGATCGAGTCCGGGATGCGGGACTTGAGCAAAAGAAAGAGAGCTGGATCTCTGGCACAAAAACCTGGTATGGACCGGCCTGGCAAGGTGCCCAAACATCGAAGAACGTGGTCAGTCACTTCTGCGACATCGAATGGCGGCCGTGGGAGCGCAGAAGAGGATCTCCATATGAAGTTGATGACATTGCAAGATATGTTCACATCAACGCGACCTGCCAGTGTACTGTATCTTCGCGGTGAAGATGGCGACGATCCAGACGCCTACCCTGTCAAGCTCACTGGGGACATCGACCTGGTCCGAACGGATTCCGCGGATACGGCGAACTGGGAGAGGCACAGCGACGGCAAGAACGAGTCTTCGATGGTATCGCCCACACCGAGTTCCAATTCTCTGATTGGCAGTCGTAAAGACTCGACGATGCAGCAGCCTACGCCTGTCGGCGGGCCATCGCGACAGTCATCGAACGAGTGGCGCAATAACCCGCAGACAGCGACCATGGATATCCAGCCGACAATACCGGAACAGCTCCACAGCCCACCAGAAAATGCGCCTGTGAAGGTGCAGATCAGGTCATCAGAGGCTGCGGCCGTTTCTGGCTGGATCGAGGCGGTCGGAGTTGATCCTAGTTACCGGCCACCTCCACCCAGGGCTGTTAAACCGGTTGCGTGCTTCTATGTCCAGCCACATGTGTCCGGCCGAGCGCCGTCCGATAACCACTATCGCGCCATTTACCTGATGAAGCGAACGCTCAAGGATTTTACCAATGCGCTCGCCAGGAAGTGCAACATCGAGCCGACCCAAGTGTTGCGTACATACCGGATCACCGAAAATGGTCTCAACATTTTCTTCGACGACGAATGCATCGAGGAACTGGCCGAAGGACAGGATATGACCGCCGAATTCTGCGAAGTCCAACTCGACGATGACGATGCACCGGTAAAGGCCGAACGCGAGTGGGACGCTGGGCCCACCGACATTCAATGCGACGGCGACCTTCCGACGACTGAAAACGTGAATTCTCACGGCTACGAGCTCAAATTGCTATTTTGATTTGCTTTCAGCGATGAACTTTGCGACTCTCCTACATTGAGGAGCCCATCCTCCGCTCCTTGGTTTCTAATCGCACGACACGAGCAACACGACGAACGAAACAAACGCATCATATCGCATGAAACTGGAAGCGTGTACATGAATTGGGACGGTTTCTGCATAAGTTTTCTTCCTATCCTTGTCCTCCTCCTTTGGTTAGATATCGCCCGCCTGCGACTGAGAAGGCAGCCTCTTTTTTTTCCTTCCTTCTTCTGAGATACCACATGGCCTACGATTTTGAGGCGAAACCTTTTTACACTTTTTACTGTTCTTCTCATCATTCTGAATACTGGAGATACCCACACCTGCGATTAACCGGGATGGCTCTGGAGAATTTGCTCGGGTCAGGAACGCGCGCAGAAGAGATTAATACGTGGATGGGATGGGATGGTTGGGGGAGGGAGGGTGGCGATCGGGGATCTTTGTCTATTGTCTCTGGGGTCTGCGGGGCGCGCTGTATAACTTCATCATCAGCGGTGGCGGGACTCCACTGCTGCGGCGGGAATCACACACGGGAAACTACTACTACCTACTACTAAGCTACTACATATCGGATCAGAATGGATTATGGATCGTTTGTCCAAAAGACATGGACAAGGAATCCACACACACACAGAGAGACGCACAGAGCTGCTTTGAAGTGCACTGGCTACATGACAGTCATGGCAGCAATATTTGTCAACAGAAGACACAGAGAGAGATACACAGTATAGGATAGGATACCCCCCACCATCCAGCAGCCTGGAGAGCGGTGCGTAGCACTTCGCAGGGTCTATTGTCAATAGTACAATTCAAATGATGATGTGTTCAAAGCTCAACTCGATTCGATTCCATCACCATTCTCCACCACAACTGAATTTTACGTGAGGCTTCAAGCACGCAAACGGTAAAGAAACTGTCCATCCCGCCTGTCTTTCCCATGACTGTACACTTTCTTTCTTCCCGCGCAAAGTTGAGTTGAGTTGGGCGTACGTGCGCACAGAAGGCTGCAACATTCGAACGAACATTAGTCGTCGAAGCTCATGTCAGGCACTTCCCTGGCGAAGATCATCACAAGAAAAAGAGGTCATCTGGGCACATCCCGTCGATTGTCCAGTGGCCGGGTTGTCCGTGGGGTTAGTCTAGATTTCTGCCCGTTCGGTGTACGCGCAAGCCACACCTTGGAAAAAGCTCTCTGGCGAGCTCTGGTAATGTGAGGCTGGACACCGACCGCTGTCTGCGAATTAGAAAAGAGCGGGCGACAGAGCACCTACCTACCTGCTGCAATCATTCACAGCCAGACCCAGTTTCTGCCGGCTGATGCTGCCTGTGGCGCAGACATTTCGACAACGCGACGTTTTGCGGACGCTTAGACGTATTGGTCGTTAGTAGCTATTCTGGAACTATTGTTTATTATAGTGCTTGGCTTGTGTAGACGAGAGAGCGCCAATCTTCCGCAAACATGGAAAGACTGGCCGCTGGGTTGTGCTGCAAGATTAGACGAGCTGGTGTGGCTTTCTCCGCGCTTGCGGCTTGGGAGAGGAAAAGAAGCGAAGAAGCAAGAAGCAGATAGCGCCACAACCAAGCAACGCGTGCCCGCCTGCAGGACAGCTTTCAGCCTTTCACCAGCCTCGAATATGAAACACAGGTCAAGCCTTTTGGGAAGTCCCAAGTCTCTCGTATTTCTTAGGGCTATTTCGGAGCTCTTCTTTCTGTCGTGTTTCGCTTTACTGCTGTTGCTTGGGAGTGTGATGCCAATGAAAGCGCCTCGATGCTGTTACGTGGAGGGCAAGCATATACCGTCATCTTGCATGGGTGTTCTGGTGTCCATTTGCTGGCGGGGAGAGCTATATCGAGGTGGCAAATGAGCTCCAGTGCTCTCTGGGGTCCAGCGGCCGTGTTACGCGTCCAGCAGCGTTTTCTGTGCGGTTGCCCAACAGAAAGGGTTCAATGTTGCTGTACACAGTAACATGAGATGATCCGATTCTCGTGTTGGTGATGAGTGATGACCGCTCATGGAGCTGTACGGAAGTTCGAACCCAGCGCCCTGACGCCTGACGTTGAAGATCTACTCCGACATGGGCAGTGATCTGCAATGTGCACAGCCACACTCGAGCTACTCGGGGCTCAAGGCCGAGAACGTGCAAGGTCTCCCATGCCACGTTGGCTGACTCTGGCTGTGCCGCGACGGCATGGCATGGCATGCATGCGTAGCCTGCTTCGACAGGCGCGGGACGGGCTTCGACGATGCGTCGATTGGAAGGGCTGGAAGCTCTTTGGGACAGCAACCTTGCCCAAGTGGCGCAAGGCGGTGCGCAATCACAATCCGCGCACGCACGCCGCAGAACTGGCCGCAATCCGGGTTGGCGGGTCTTTAGCCTTTTCTTTGATTGCAGACACCTGCCCGGTTCTCGCGGATATGCAAGGTCGGCCGACGTCGCGCTGAGAATGGGCACGTGGCTCGTGGCCAAGCAGGTATTGCGGCCCCGAGTAGTTGCAAGCGCTCCGAGCGATGGATGGAGTTCATGCTTTGCGAGACTCACGAACGGCTGTTTCAGCTCATGCAGTTGGAAGTGTCAGCATCACTTTTGTTCGCCCAGCCACAAATGATGTCTGTTTGAAGGACAGGCAGAGTCGGACGGTGTGTATCCGTATGCGCTGGCCGAAGAGCATCACGAACGACGGTGTCCTTGGAACTCCGGAGCGCACAGGCGCTCTCACATCGATCGTGAACGATGCTACTTGGGGAGACGGTGTGCTGTTGTCCGATGGCGCAGTAGTTCCATATGCTATCCGGAAACCAGGATTTGGCTATCACAGGCGGCACGGCATCTGAGATCTGACATGTGAGAGTGTCTCGGTTTCTGGAAAGCGCAGTTGTCCCTTTCTTTCGGCGTTGCTCATTCTGACGGTTTTCGGTGGGCCGGAAGATGTGTTACAAGCACACCGCTGTCTTCGTGATGGCAAAGAGTCAGTAGGATTGTTGACTCTTGAGCGCGAGTAATCATGATGTTAGGCTGGCAGTAATGTGACGCTGCACGCTGCAGTTTCCAGACGAATTCTGTCGTGAATCAGTTGAGCCAGAGTCAAGTGTTTCGTGAAAGCTCTCGAAGTTGTGTCAGCCCTAGGACAACGCTCGCGTCAGTAGTAAAAATCAACATACCATCCGAGGCTTGCCTGTGGAGCCCGTCAGGGCGCGGAGTGGATACGATGCTGCTCGGATCAGAACTCCTGATGCACAAACAGCACCAGAACCATATGGAATATTTCATCTGAGCATGAGCTGTCTGATCGGCTCACAAGCTCGACATGAGATCTTTTCGAAAGGTTCCAGTGCTCATTCCAGCTGACCCGAGAGGGCCACTCACTCATATAGCAAGGCGCCACATCCCGCAGGTAACGAACGCCATGTGGCTGATAGAAGCATCTGTGATGTCCACGAGGAACAACCGCCGAGAATAACAACCAGAGTAGGCCGAACTATGGCGCACATTCTCCCAATCCTCAAGGACCTGTGTCAGCGACAGAGGTGGAGAAAGGCTTCGCCATGGACACCATTTCTTCGCATTCGCTGTATCAGGTAGTGTTATGGCCAGGCATTGCGGAATATGTCCGGCATGCGATGCTTCATGCCCAAATGGCAGCATATCGAGCACGCGACACATTCGAGCGGTGCCCGAAGCAATGTCCAGCAATAGCCTCAACAGGGCGACAGATGCCGCTCATTTCGGTATGTCTTGCAAGAAAAGGCATGCTGAGATTGCGTCGTCCAAAAGTGTCCCCAAGAGGGGCAGGACCCATCCAGAAGCCCCTGGGGTGATATTGCTTTGGAGTCGAGTCAGATATACTTGTCGATGTACGAGGACCTCGCTGCCTCGAAACGCGTGCGGACCACATTGAGCAAGCAAACTGGCTGAACCGGGTCGTGAGTGTATTAATGATTGGGCTCCACAGAAGTGTGCAATTTCTCCACCTGCTCATAAGCTGTCCGACTTATGCTCATGGTCGGGCTGCGTGAGATATGAGCTACGATGCTGGAACTGTAATGGATTTGTGGGCTCTCATCGCTGGTTTGGTACACTCACCTTGTTCAGTCCTTTCCTGGACGTATCAGGGACTTGCGATCTGTCAAATGCGGGAGACAATGAGCCCGTGGTTCGGCACTTGGACGATGCCTTCCTTGACTTCGGTTCTTGCATCCGTGTGCTGCGGTCGCGGTAAACTATGTTCCTCTTCACTGCAACCTTCGAAGCCCTTGAGTTGTTCGCTGCCGAAGCAAAACTTCTCCTGAAGGTTGAAGTTATGCGGCATCATGTCAGCGTGACTCAACTACAGCTTACGCTCGAGCTTGTCCCAATACAACCTTTTACTAGCAAGAGTCATGTACCATTCCTCCAGAGGGACAGCTTGAGAGTTGGCTTTCTCGCCGTTCAGAACCAAAGTCAATGGACTATGTCTTGCATGCTCGAGGAAGCTCAGACTCAAGCTCGGAAACATTGCAGCCAAGCCTACATAGAGGCAAGACCATCGTTGAATTAATGCGTGTGACATTCGGGGCCAGTTAGTGTTGAAGGGCTCGGTGTGCGATATTCGAAGCACACGCTGTGTGTCCACGGGTATCGCGGCAGCATATGTCAGCCGAGTGAAGCACCGCCTAAGCCATCAGCCATTGACTGAGACATTGACTGAGCCACCAACTGAGCCATGGGCGAGAGACTATGGGCCGAGCCACGAACAGAGCCTTCGAGCTTCGGATCAGACCTCCGGTTTAAGCCCAGTCTTCGGAAGGGAGTCGTGAGCGTCTTGATACTGCGATCTCTGAACTTGCAGTGCCCCGAGCATTGAAAGGGAATATAACCTGCTGGTGACGACCCTGATAAACTTGGCCGTCAGCCAATATCAGCCTTTCAGTCGTGCATCATCCAAGGTCCTGATATCTTTTTCTGAAGTCCGCAAAACGCGGCACCGTCGAGGCTGGATATCACGCATTGCGACAAGCTTTCGACCATGACTTTGCGAGAATTGCAATGACTCTGGCGAAATGTGTAGGTCTTTCTGTTGTGGTTGTTGTGATGGATGTGAAGTGGACGCGACTGCTGCGTGAAAATCGACCGCCACCACCAACCACCCCAAATTTCTTGGCGCTTACCCGATCCGGAAAGAGCCCAGTTACATCCCGGATGAAGTAGGAGCAGCCCCGATGATTATTCATTTGCTCATAATAAGTTGGAGCAGAGTAGAAGGGCCCTAGAGCTGGACCCAGCGTCCGCGCAGAGTATGCTCTTGTCCCGGCGGTAGTGTTCGGCGGCGGACTGAGCCAAAGGCTCGTGGACCCTATAAACTCTTCTTGCCAGATTACAAGCAATTTTCTTTAGGCATTACTACAAATATATACAGGCGCATCTCTTCATCGTCGCTTCATCGTATCGGCAATTTTTGCCTGCTTCTGCTTATCTCTCTAGCTGTTTCTCATCATTCGGCTGTCGTCTGTTCGGCCTTTGTGGTGAATCATCACGATTTAGATCAATGGCTTCTTCGCAAGTCTGAGCGCAACGTTGATCACGCTAGAGGTCGCGATCACGTGTGCGAGAGTTCGTGGTGTGCCAAGGTTGAACACGTAACATGGGTAGTGTCTGTTTGTCCCACAAGTCAGCTCCTGCTCCTCTTCTTCCATATTTCGTCGCGGAAATCTCAATACTTACACAAAGCACTTAGCAATCACATGCAGACCCAGCAGATTGATCAATGTCTGATCACCTGGAGCCATAGCCTGGGCCAAAGCAGCGCTGATCGCAAAACCCGGGAACATCTCCATAAGGTTGTAGTGGGCAGAATACAACCTCAATGGCAGCCCACGCAAGTCCTTGACCTGTGCTCGTGGGTGGTCGTTGTCTCTGCCTCCCTTGATACCCGCTGCAGATGCCGCCGCGCTGCCGGCTCCTGAGAGCGCATAGGTGACTGTGACGTACAGTCCAGCCAATGCTGCGATTTTGCCGGATTGAGGGATCGCAGAGGTGCTTCCGGCCGAGGAGAGAAAGCCGACCGTGCTGACGACTCCATTCACGGCCTTCTCGACAAGGCTGTTGGGTTGGGTGATCCAGGATGTGAGAGGGATTGCGGCGAGGAAGAGGCCTCCGAAGCCGAACATTGCCAGGCCTGCTGGGTCCTCGCTGAGGGAATGTTGCTATCAGCTACGCTTCTCTTGTCGCAATGGCTCTGCCAGAAACTCACACGCCATCATTCGCCAGCTTGTCCTCAACCTTCTGCTTGCCCTCTTGAGCCTTGGCCTTAGCCTCGTCTGCACTTGGGAAATCGCGTCGGCTCGACATGGTGTAAATTTATGTGTAACTTTTCCTGCTGTCAAAAGAGCTCAATTATTCTGTGAGGGGAACAAGAAACTGTTATACCTTACCCGGAGGCATGGCTAGTCTATGCTGTGGCCGCCCATCATCACCTTCGGCAGCCACATTGCCGTTCAACCCCGCTCTAAACGAAGCCAATGAAGCATAATGGTGATGATCGTGATGCGCCGCCAAATGTAAACAAGCGTTCAGCCTACGGAGAGGTGGAAGTCTGTAGTGGCCTGGATGCTGCACGTGTGACGTTTGATCGAGAGCTCGTCGCATCACTTCGCTTTTCTGCCGAGATAAGCGGTACGAAGCCGAGAGATTAAATCTTGGTAGAAGGATGCGGATCATGCGAACGTCTTGCTGTGCAATGCCTTAGGAGAGTGAAGAAACATGTGCAGAGAAGAAAGGAACTCGACAGCAGGGACACATACATTCGTGGATGACTTTGCACACTTCGATACTTTTCCGTCGTTAGAAGACTTCTCATATTCTTTTCCCCAGTGCGACACCATACTACAGCTCGTCCTTCGCTCTTACGCTCGCCTCGAAATCATCCTTGCATTCGAAACTGGCAGCATCATTCTCGTCTCCCCCAGTGAAAGCAGCGACCTTGGGATAAGGACACAACTTCCTGGTAAATTGCTTGAATGTGCTCATATCTTGTCCTGGGAATGGCAGGTTCTGTGCCAGAATGTGGTCTGGAGCTTCGCCTTTTTCGACCCACTTGACCAGATCCAAGAAGGCAGTTAAAGGATAAGCTCCTGGTCCTCCAATGCAGTGTGCAATACCAGGAGCCTCGAAGTGTCGGTAGAAGTCGTTAATGTTTGATCCCACGATGGCCTCCACGCGGTCGTGGTAGCTCGATGTGCCGTTTGGTGGGATCAATTGATCTTGCAGGCCGTGCCAGCCCAACAGCTTTCCACCCGCCTTACGGAATCGTCGGAGATCAGCATCGGCGGAATTGATCGATGAGTAGTATTCTTGGTAGCTCTTGACAAGCAGCTCATCGAAGAATTGTTCGTCATCAACAGTTGCCAGATCGAAGTCAGGGTTCTTCATAACCCATGTCTTGATCCAGTCTGCGGAAATGCCGAATGGCGAAGACTTGCAGTTCTTTGAACTCTCGTCGCACTTTGTTGTAGCGAGGCCGCCAAAGACAGGGTCGATGCCTGACATAGATGCATCTGGCGTAGTTCCAAACCAGACTGGTTTGCCACTTTCCGGGTCAATAGGACCGCTCCAAGCATAAGAGGCGACCTCGGCAGCTTGCTTTGTGATCTTGCGGGTATCGGTGCCGCAGGTGTACTTCTGGCCAATGACCGACTTGGGATCAAACTTGCATTGACCTGGAGCAGAGACAATACCATCCTTGACACCATCAAGTTCATCGCAGGCGGCGACCGCTGCGGCGGTGATAGCATCGAGCTCGCACGCAGCCGGGTAGTAATTCAGCCTCTTCATAACGACATGAGGGTAGAATTCAGTCACCAAGAAAGTCACCCAGTTGAATGAAGGCGCGGTAGAAACAATGCCTTGGTATAGCTTCGGGTAGCGTTGAGCCAAGATCATGCCCTGACGTCCACCTGATAGTTTGAGACGTCAGTAATGCTTTGGCAGACTTTTCGCGAACTCCACTCACCTGTGCTGCATCCGTTCCAATAAGAGTATTGGATTTTCTTGCCATAGTAGTGCTCAATCACATGCTTGGCAAGCATACCTAGTTCTCCCACAGAGCGCCAGCCATATAGCTGCAGTAAGTCGTAATTGACGTTTCCGGGGCTTTTAACGCCCCACCAGGTTGAATCGAGCGCAGTGCGAAAAACATCGCCTTCGTTGCTGTGGCCGCCGTCTGTGTTGGCTGCAGCATAGCCCATCGACACTGCCGGGCCAAGTGCGTCAGGAATACCCGCTGCCTGGCCATGCTGTTAGTTCTGCGCATCATTGCTGAGGATTGGAACCACATACATGTCCACTTCCTCCCTGCCCCAAGTACCTGCCGTTCCACTCCTTCTCTTCGGGCAGCCAAACGTTCACACGAACTTGGCCCTCAACGCCTGTGATTGTAAGCAAGGAAGTGGAGACTCATGATGAGAAAGAACAAACTTACCAGGATGCGAGTAGAGAATTGTCACATTGCAAAAGTCCAAAGGCTTTGCTTCAGCCGGCAACAAAGGCAGAGCTCTTGGCATTGGGACTGGCTCTTCGACCCATCCTTTCACAGCCTCTGCGATCACCTCTTCAATCTTGACGCCTTCCAAATCGACAGGCTTCCCCACTGCTTCGAGTGCCTTGGACGAGCATGTCGCTGCTGAAGACTCAGAAGCGAGTGCTAGAAAAGAAGTAAGCAGGAGAGGTAGCATCTTTGCAGATGATGGTTGCCACTGCGGAACAGGTGAGGTCGGGTAGGACGAAGGTGATATACTAGAATGCTTCGGTAGTACGGCCTCTTCAATGAGGAGCTGTACTTCCGACCAATCCTAGATGCTGGAGCTTGGGTAGATCCCAAACTTTAAAAGCCATTGCAGTTTGCCGGGTGCATAGGCAGTCCGGTAGCCATGGGATTAGGTACAGTATTAGTATGGCAAAGTAGCATGTCTAGTGCACAGCTTTCTCCGCTCTTTTAGATCGGTATGTGGGACCTTTTGCAATGCCCGCAGCTCGCACATTCTTGAGAAATGGTGCCATCATCAACTGAACAAGCGTAACGAATGCGATAAGGCTGCGCCTGCTGCGGTCAGGCTTCTCCAGATACTGCCATGGTTCAACCCGGTCGGGCGGTGATAAGCAATGCGGAGGCCCATGGGACCTCGAAGTGAAGTTCTTGATGGTCGGAACATGGCTCGGCTGTTGCGAAGTGTCTCTTTCCGAAGTGCGCTAGCCGAGCCGATAGCACGTCCTACGCGTCCATTCTTCTGGTAGGAACTAGGAAATGTAGGGCGATCACTCCCATGTCTTGTCTTGTCCTCTCCGAAGATTCCATCGCTGTCGCTAGACGGCCAAATGAAGCAAGTAGGTCGGCGGGCTCTCATGTACCGCCGTCCAGCCGCCGCGACTGACTCGAAGGAGTCGTGTCTAGTTGCCAATTGCTCCCGTGCATAGTCTTCGGCTGTATCGGAACAGCTTCTGTAGCCCCAGAGCGGTGTGTCGGCAATAAATTGGCGATACTTGTGAGATTTGCAGAAGTGCACGACAATGGAAAGGGAGAAGCTGAAATGCACGCACGAAGCTGAACATTCGGCAATTGCTGTGCCAATTGTCTTGGCAATCACGACAACAGCAGCTTCTTCGCTTGACATGAGCCACTCTGATCTACTGAACAGCTCAGACCAAGTACACCTCCATGGCCTATAAAGACTAGATACGTCTGTCTGAGTCAAAGACCACCGACTGAACAAGCGATGACGTTGTTTAGATCTATACTGCTCTGCCTGAGCCTCCTATACCGATCGGGATTGGGAAGCAGAGTAGCTCAAGATGGAACAACTGCAAAGCAGCCAAACATCATCTTCATCCTCACCGATGACCAAGACCTCCACATGGACTCGCTTTCTTACATGCCTTATCTGAAGGAACACATCACCGAGCAAGGTACAACTTTTGGCAGGCACTACTGTACCGTAGCTCAATGCTGCCCTTCAAGAGTGACCATCTGGACTGGGAAAGCAGCGCATAACACCAATGTCACAGATGTGAATCCTCCATACGGTGGGTGCCTGCAGCGCTTTTCCTTTTGCCTTTCCTTAGATCCAGTATCTCGAGTCGACCACACTGGCATACTGCGCGAAAACAGCTTGCTGAGATTCTACTTAACTTTGCATAGGTGGTTGGCCCAAGTTTGTCGCTCAAGGTTTCAACTCCTCCTACCTCCCCATCTGGCTTCAGGAGCTTGGTTACGCAACTTACTACATCGGGAAGCTCTTCAACGCCCACAGCGTAGAAAATTACGACTCACCCCGTGCAGCCGGCTGGACGGGCTCAGAGTTCTTGCTCAATCCTTATACCTACGAATACCTGAACGCCACCTTCGTCCGGAACCATGATGGGCATCCGGTCTCCTACGAAGGACAGTACAGCACAGATGTGATCTCAGAAATGGCGTTGGGATTTCTCGGTGATGCTTTGCAGGAGTATCAAGAAATAAAAAAGCCATTCTTTATGACCATTGCGCCTAATGCCCCGCATTCGAACGTGCATATGAACACTTTGATCGATGGGAACTTCAGCGAAGGGTCGAACACTCAGTCACCGCCCGTACCCGCTGCACGTCATGCACATCTCTTCGAAGACTTGGTAGTTCCCAGAACACCGCATTTCAACCCAGAAAACCCGCACAGTGTTTCGTGGATCGAGAAGCTACCGCGACAGAACCAAACCAATGTGGAATTCAACGATCATTTTTATCGTTCGAGACTGAGAGCTCTGCAGGCGGTGGATGAGATGGTTGATGCGGTGTTCGCCAAACTCGATAGAGCTGGTGTTACTGATGAGACGTATGTGTTCTTCTCTACGGACAATGGATACCATATCGGGCAGCATCGACTCCAGCCCGGCAAGCAATGCCCATTTGAAGAGGATATTCACATCCCTCTGATCGTGAGGGGGCCTGGCATTCCGAAGAATTGGAGCACAGAGATCGTGACGACACACACCGATCTGGCCCCAACGTTCGTGAAGCTGGCAGGTGGAGAGTTACAAGACGATTTCGATGGGCAGGTCCTTCCCCTCCATGGACTTAGCAGAAGTGATACCCCCGAAGCAGAAATTTCCCAGCAACCTGAGTATGATTCCGGCAAATGGCTTAGTGCGACTGCTGAGGACTGGACAACAGAACACATTAATATCGAGGCCTGGGGCGTGATAATGTCCGAAGGCAACCACGGCTCAATTCTCTACCCGAACCACACTTACAAGGCCCTCCGCATCATCGGGAAAAGCTACAGCCTCTTATACACAATCTGGTGCAGTGGCGAACACGAACTCTACGATTTGATCCAAGACCCCTACGAAATGAAGAACCTCTACGCCCAGAACCACACCAGCACATTCATCACGGTCGACGACCTCTCCGACCAAAACGAGTATCAGAGCGATATCTTCATCTCACCTGTGACACTCGCCCAAGCACCTCTGCTTGATAGCACGTTACACCCCCAAAGGGAACCTTACACCTTCACGATCGGCAAACTGCTCGACCGTCTAGATACCCTCACCATGGTGCTCAAAACCTGCAAAGGAAGATCTTGTACGCATCCCTGGGAGGTTCTACATCCTGCGCAAGATGTCAGGAGTTTGAAAGATGCAATGAACGACAGATACGATGGATTTTATGCTCAGCAGCAAAATGTGAAATTCGACCGATGTGAGAAGGGGTACATCCTCGAAAGTGAAGGGCCAGTGTACGGAGGGGAGGTTTGGACGTGAGCAATGACGAGGGTCAAGAGATACTGATGGCGGAAGGAGGTTGTATGCCTTCGACGAAGTTTGAGCGTGGCGCAAAGGATTCCATCTTGCTGAACCTTGTGAATGGGTACAGATTGTCGTTTCTCTAATCGTGACATGATCCAAGGGAGGCTCATATTTTCTTTCTTCTTTGCTGGCATCATTCAAGCACTTTTTCTCCTCGCTACTTGCATCTCTTTTCCACAATCTTCGACCCAAACTCCTCGTATTCCTGCCTGCTGACCCACATTTGATGAAATGTGCCCAGACTCCCCAGAACACTCCCGCCGATCCATGCGCCGTACTTTCGCTCCGGACCACTGCTATTGGCGATGACCCTGACCTTCGGATTGGGGAACAGAGCTGCCAAGTCAGCTTGTAACCGCTCAGGCAGCTTGTCGATGAGAGAGCCAGCACCGGTCAAGATCACGTTGTTAAGGAGACTTGGTCGTTGGTCAACATCGACGTTCTCGATAGCTGTGCGGACGGTTTGCGTTATTGTCTGCGACTGCTGGGGCGCCGCGTGTTCGGAATCTGTGTAGGCGGCTTTATTGTCGAAGAGGCCTTCGGTGACGCGGAAGCGCTCTACACCAAAGACCTGGTTCCACCCGTCTGGCATTTCGAACGGCTTAGGTGGAAGCCCCTTCACTGAGTCGGCGTTGGTTTGGCCGCCGGGTCCGAAAGGTTGATCGAGGCGTCCGGGGCCGGGCCAGGCTTGCACGACGCTCTCTTTGAATGCTGTCAGAACACGTTCTTCTTCGAGCTCGCGATAGCTGTCTGTGGGTGCTTTGTCAAACTTGACGTATGTGGCAGCGCTGGGTGCACCAGCATCGACGGGCAGCTTCGACTTGACCATGTAGTGCGGCACAAGAGGCACACTTTGCTGGCTGTACATGAGCCGAATTTGGTCGTTGAGCCAGTTCCCGGCAAGTGGTGTCCGCTGAATGCTCTTTTTCAGCACCATGCCTTCGTGTAGCGCCGTGACCGACGTGTTCTGGTGTCCCACGTCCACGACCAGCGCGGTCGCCTTGCCTTGTGAGTATGCCGCCAACTGCCCTGTCTTCGCGAGGAAGAAGGCCGGCACGCCCCACTGCTCCATGGCGATTTCCATCGTCTTTTCTCGCGCATTGAGCGGATTCCAGCCTGGTTCTGTCATGAGCAGCGGATACTCTCCCAGCACCTTCTCCTGCTCCTCTGCCTGCTCTGCCGCCTCATCCATATTTACATCGCCATTTTCGTCCGTGTTGCCGTCATTGAGCCCATTCTTCGAAGGCGGCGTTTGCCGCTGCCCTGTCAATCTGCTCGTCACTGCGTACTCCCACAAACTCGACGCTGTTTCCCAATCTTCCACAATTCCGTCCGCATCATAGGGATTTAGGATCTCGATGTCGGGTTTCGGAAGATGTATCGCATTTTCACCAAATAGCTTGTCGCCTGATGCCGTCTTTGCATAGCTTGTGGGGACCTGCTCGTCTTAGCTGTGTTTCCTGGTCCTGGGTAGAGATATGCTCACCACCGACTTGGGCGTGTCTTCTCCAGCGAAGCCTGCGCGCACACTGTGACTGCCCGGATCTAACACGAGCGCATTGATCTCATCGCCTGCATATTCCTGCTGGCCGGGGGGTTGCGTGGGAGGGAGCGTGGACATATTGGTGGGAGAAGGTTGCGCTCAATGCGCCGACACGCGATAGCCTTGAACAACGCCAAACGATAGGCGGCTCAGCGGAAGAGCACGATTCAATTGATGCGATTCGGCGAGAGGAGAAAGGTCAATGGAAAGGTTGATGTGGTTTGCGACAAACGAAGCATGGAATTGTGTTTCCCTGCAGCGAGGAACGCGACTTGCTCGTGAAGCACGACACGCTAAACTCTATCTGGCCACTACGGCTCTTCGCGCCAATTCCAACAGACCAGTCCTACCGCACATCTGTCCCAACTGTCCGCCTCACACGCTATGTAATGGACGTTCCTTTCAAAGACCCTGTTGCCTCCCGCCTCCGCTCCTTGCTGATCAACAGCAGTCTTCGCATTGGCAGCCGCCTTCGTTGTCAAACGGCGAACCGGTGCAGCATCCGCTGAAGAACTGCCTAACTCTGCCCCAAATCCCATCTCTGGACCCCCCTCCATTGTTTGCTGGGGGTGGGTTGTTTGGTGGTCTCGAGCCAGGTGGCCTCACCTTGAATCTTGGGTCGCGCTTTTCTGCCAGCAGCGGGGCTAGCTCGTTGATTTCTGCTCTTGGGTGTTGGGCGATACTTGGGATTTGTGCATTAGGGGCTTCCACAGGTGCAGCGATGGCGCTTCCTCCGGCGAGGCAGAGCAGAGTGATAGCTGAAATCCTCATCTTGTCGATGTATGGTTCCCGATGTATGGTTACGATGTATGGTTTTTGACGTGTGGTTTTCAATGTATGGTTTTCAATGTATGGTTTTCAATGTATGGTTTTCGAACTGGGTTTTCGTTGAGTTACGGCGCCAGCGCCTTGAGTCGTTCGGTAAATCTTGCTGTAGATGGCGTTGAGGTTTTCTGATGAGCTACAAACAGTTTCCCAGTCGAGGTCAGCGCTTATATGCCAATTTGACGACACCGCCATGACCTTGATGGCATCACTGCCGGCACATTGCTTGCTACTTCAAGAAGGCCCATCTCGCCGCTGAGAGATGTTGATCAGAACGATTCACTGGGCGGAACACAGTTGTGTCTTCGTAGAGGTAGGATTAACCCTAGGGCATGATGTCTTGCTGTGGCCGAGCCGGATGTTCCCTGGTCACCGTGGTGGCAAACTTGGTGCAGTGGCACAACCTCAATACTGCAACCGCGCGATTGCACACTACGTCAGCATCTAACTCGCCCTTTCAAGGAGGGTCATCATGACTTGGTCTTGCTCCGAACTGAAGGAATTGGCCCCTCCTGTCGTGCTCAAAGAACCGTGTCTACCAGTAGAGCGCAGCGAAAAGGCCCCCAACTGGACGCTATACTTGATGAACGCCTGGAATTCAACGTCCACCCTGGTTGCGGCTCCGCCGGCTCAGTCATATTATTTGTGGTTTCTTCGACCAGATGCCTCGGAACGTTGGCACACCATTGCCAGGTCTTCGGGCGGCCAAGAGCATGCCGATTGAAAGCAATCTAGAAGTTATCGCTGAAGACATGACAGGCTCTCTCAGCTCGAGAGACGGCCATTGAAGCATCCGAGACTTACAAGGGGAGTATTTTGCCTACCAAAGAACTGCCACAATCGTCGTCTCCTGCGCCCACATGCTCCGCGCTCCGAACGTTGTGAACCTCAAGCTTCCTCTTTGTCTAGTCTGCATCCGTGTATTCCTGTGTTACGCACAAGCACTTCTGCACAACTGCGCCTGAGTCCGTCGCACGGTGTTCTTCGCCGTAGATCAACTCGGTCACGA